>JBAMHZ010208617.1:0-14292 GCA_037177395.1 Alpinia galanga | reverse complement strand
GGGTCAGTCTCGGTAGGCTCAGTAAGAGCAAGATCTATGGCATAGCTCGATCCGGATAGATGCATCTGTTCCTAGAAGTCTGGCTTCCTTCTTTCCTCTTCAAGGGGGCTCTTTAAACGCTTGACAAACGAACTGGATAGAAAGCATTTCCCGGAACTGAAAGGAGGACAAAGCAATTATGACTGAAAGAGCTTAAGTAAGAGAATGGAAGGAGAGGAGAGAATGAAAGTGCCCCTTTACCCGTGGTAATAACTATAGTACCAGCTGCTGGGTATTCAAATCTTCCGCTTATAGAGACTACTACTACGCGGATGAGAACGGTAACTCAAGAACAAAAGGACTAGAAGGTCTCAACGAGCCTAACCCACTGATATAAGCATAAGCTGCTTCTAGAGCAGAGCTTGCGAAGCTAACAAGCCTACAAAAGCTAGCTGGCATAAGATAAAATTCAGCCCATACATAATAGGGTCCCTCATAAGACAAAGCTATGCATATTTAAATAGTCCACTGGAACGAACTCACAACTCAATGGGATAATTTAGTTATAGCAACTAGAACTCGACTCGAAGAAGGGAGGGCTGGCTGAGGTAACTCTACTTGCTGAGGAGGAAATGCTCTTATTTGTTGTTCTGTCTGTTAGAAAATATATGATCATACCAACATTGGGTAATCCCTAATATCTTGCTACTCGTTAAGAGTATGTCCAGCTTAGTTGAAGCATGCTGCCCGAGAAGGATCCCTGCGCTCAGAAACATCAATTTGGTTAGCGGCTCTACACCGATTCTATTCTAATCTTCCAAACCACTCTTGGGGCTTGGCTTAGTGGTCAAGACAGGTTTCCAAGCCCTTTTGGGTCAAGGTGGGACTCTACTGCTCTGACTTCCATCGAAAAAAAAGAACGAACTAATCCGAGGGATCGGATTGTGAGCTCACTGCAGGTAAGATCGCAAAGGCCCTTCTTACCATCGGTATCCGGGAAAGAATATTTAGAAGCTTTATCGCCTTAGATATCAGAGATATTACTCAACGAAATCTCTTCCAGTCTTCTTTTTCATGCCCACCAGGCCAAAGAAAAGTCAAATGAGCGAGGAAGGTTATAGCAAAGCACGAAATGAGCGGGCATTCATTCTTTCTGCGGGGGTTGCTAATGCTAATACCAGAGGAGAGTAGTTCCCCTGCGACGATAGGTGATATCTGTGACCAGCCCCGGCCCCGTCTCCACGTCGCAAACGCTCGTCCCTCTCCCTGTCGGTCGAGCACTTAACGTCCCTCTCCCTTACGGTCGAGCCTATCGGGGATACCCTCTTCTTTCGCTCCTAACCTTTCAAGTAAGAGACTTTCTCCTTATCCAATTCCCTTGTGCGCTACTCCAACACTTGGGAATGGAAGCAACACTCCTTCGGAATGATTGGCTTTAGCCCTTTCCCCTGGGAGCACATCCAAGACTCAAAAAAAATATGAACTGAACAAAGAATCAAACCTATAATTTCGGTCTTGCAGCAGCAGCAGAAGAGTTCGCGGATCACCTATTTAATAAAGATGATAATCCCTTCCCGCAGCTGAAAGATCCTCATCAAATGCTACATCCGAAGCAACTATAAGTCGATCTGCCAAACTAAACTCCCCTTAATAGAAGGGTCTCACCCCAAGCTCCTTTAGAGCAAGGCTTTTCCGGCTTTACTGACTTAGCTGAATAATCAGCTCTAGCAACTCTTGGTCAAGCTTTTTTCTGCAACTTATACTTAGCTTCGGTATCGTACCCAAGAGAATCTGAATCAGAAAAAGTACCTGGACCTGGATCCAAGATCACGATATCCGGAATAAGTGTTGGAGGTCGATTCGGATACCCCACCCTTATTATAGAGGAGAGTTTGGCACTTAGTTGCCCTTGGTTTGGTTAGGAGGGTGACCCTCATAACATAAGGCCTTTCACTCGAAAAAAGAGGTTTGACCTATCCCACTATGTCCTTTGTTTAATACCCATTTCCAGGAAGCTCAGAGCAGGTCAGGACAGAAGAAGTCTACAAAGAAGGCAGTCCAATTTGGCGCTTTCCTTGCCTTAAGTAATACCTTTTGTTTTGTATGCTCCTTTGAAAGCCAGCAGAGTAAAGCTAGGACACATGAGTAGTATGCCTTTGACCCCGCTAGACCTAATCTATTCATCCTTTAGAGCCAAATGCAGTGATAGCCTAAGGGCTATCGGAATTCCCTTTCAAGCTTTCTAACCTTAACGTAAGGGCTAAATCGGCTAACTTCGATAAATTCCACGACTTTCCATCCTTTTTGTGAGAGTTTCAGATTCAGGAGGGGATGCGAGTTCGAGTGTATAATAGGCTTGAGGCCTGAGAGTTCATTCTTGAGTGAAATTGGCTTACTTCTTACTTCATGCCGTATTTCACTGAGAGTTCTCCCGGTCCCTAGTTCTCTCGGGATGTTGCGATTCTTCAGTCCGGGTCCAGCTAGTCTTGCACTTTCAGACCGGTCCTTCAAACAAAGGTTAGTAAGCTCTCTATAAAGAAAGATTGAATCTCTTCTCTTCACCAGAATTCGAATGCTTTCCTTAGTGAATACTGATTGATTCACCGCATCTTATCGTTCATTACATTAGGAGATATAACCAAGCACTCGAAATGCTTCTGACATGCCAAAGCAAGGGAAGCGATCGATTATCTTTCCAAATTCCCCCTGCCGCCTTTTCTTTCAGAACCTCAATCACTTCACTAGGAAGCACCTTGAGTTCCTTAGGGAACATCCCCTTCCTCAAATAATCTAAGGGAAGGCTGAATGGACGAGAAATGAAAGAAAGAAGAAGGGCATCTCAATCTCAACCAGCAAGAGACACATCAGCAGTTGAAGGCAAAGAAAGAGGTTCTGCAAGAAATGGATTTGGACCAGCTGTCTTGATGGGCCGCTAGGCCGCTGTCCCAAGACCGCTTTCCCAATAGGCAACGGAGCGGAACGAGAAGGAATGAATGCAAGCAGGTCAAGTACACCCGAGGGGAAGAGAATCCGGTTAACATAAAGTCTAAAAAAGAAGAAGATCTTTTGAGAGATCTCATGAAAGCAGGAAATGACCAAATACGAGATTGAAATAGAGGGAGGGATCAAGCAAGCATCGCCGAAGATAGGGATTTGAAAAAGACCTGACTGAAGAGAATGGTCTCGAAGGAGGGGGAAAGGATATCGAAACTCCGAAAGTAGTACTTCACTTCCACATCTAGATCTAGGAAATTGGAAGCTACATCCATCTCATTGAGTATGGATCCGAGTTCCCCAGAGGCTAGCAATCAAGCAGAAATGAATGGTATCAGGTGGAAGGAAAGACCCACCTGACAGTGTAGTTCGCAGCTAAAGGCACAAAAGGAAAGAGAAAAAGAGTTAACCCGCTTGACCTAAAATTGGCGAGGAATTCATCGAATCATAGGCGCGGAAGGCCAATGAACATCGGCTTCAGACCTTAACCTTAGACGTACCGTACTTCCTCAAGATGAATCTGCTGTAGAGATGATCCAATCCCTGGACTTTCGCTTCTAGCACTGACATCTAATTGAGTAGCGAGTTGAGCCCCTACTATGACTAAGAGAAGCTCCTCGTCCAGGAGACGAAAGCACTCTACTTCCCGCTTAGAGCATGAAAGGGTCCGGAATCATAGGATCGGAACGAGCTTTCTCTCCAATCCACTTGGCGAAAGACATCCCATCCCAGGTTCTGGAAGAAAGCAAGAGTCAGACTGAGTTCAATTAGTCCCGTCCTTCCTTCAGGGAATGGTGGGAGGTATAACATTCGATTCTTTCTTTCAGAACCTCATTTATGAGATGGGACAGTTTTTCATCAAAGGAAGAAAGATCTTGGCAAGGAAAGAATAAATTCGGATTGCTCTCTCAACCTTACTCAATTTACTCAAGTGAGAGTTGAAGTAGAGAAGGGATCGTAGGTTTTCCCGCTTCGCTTCCTCTCCTTCTATGGAGCGAGTGAGCTTTCGCTTTGAAAAGTCCAGGATAGGCTATACGCTTTTTTCTGCCTTTAGCGCTTCGCTTGCTAACTCTGCTTTCAGTAGTGTACATTGTAGTGATCTTTATTACCTTTTTCATTTCATCTTTTTCTTCCACTTCAAGTGGCATTTCAATAACAGCTATTATTGAAATCTCCAGGAGGGATGATACGCTTCCGATCGATCTGTCTTCCCCATGCCGGTACCGCTTCGTAAGCCCTATCAATTCCTCCCCGGTAGAAGACTCAACCTTCAATCAATGTCCGCCCCCAGCCCACACTCACCTCAACCTCACAGGTAGCCTACCCAACGGCTCCACAGAAAGAAGACCTACTTCTATTGATTTCATCCCCCACACGCCATGTGTGGATAGAAGACGACCGACTTGAGCAGTTGCTAAGAGAATGTATAGAATGAAGATCAAGACCGATCATATGACACAAAAAGCTTCGCTACATTAACGGCTTCCTATATCAAACTTCGTTTAGTTACTTTGGGAAGGAAAAGGTTATAGTCGTAGGAGTAGTTAGCCAGTAGGCTATATTACCATCAATAGCAAGCATGAACCTTACTTATTCCTTTCGTTAACAACCCTGAGGTATCTAAAAAGCCCTTCCCATATTGGCCTGTCCAACAAGATGTTGTTCGGATGCGAGCTCAATCTACACTACATTACATTATAGATGCTACGAATCGCATTCCTAAGCTAATTCTGGCTGCTAGATTGCCAAAGAGGAGGGGGTTTAGGAAAAAGATTACACTGGCAGATGTCTTTTCTATCTTTAATCGGACTAGGAGAAAAGAGTTCCACATCTCTCTCTTTCTTTATCTCAACTTTCGAAGCAAGTGCAAAAAAAGTTGTTGATGAAGGGCATATTAACTCGATCTCTCTTTATGGGATTAAAAGTGACAGCTATAAAACATAGGAATCGAGAGCTTGCTTCCTTTTCGACGAAGCTTCAAGCCAGATCAGCTCCTATCTTTATAGAATCCCCATATTGCCCGTGCAGCCCAATCTAGCTGTATATCTTAGCTCGAATAGATCTCCATTCTATGGAGGACCTCTCCTTACACGGGTAGTCAACCACCCCAATGCAACAAATTAGATGTGGCCTTACCGAACTGGAGGAACCGGAAAGAGCTATTCTTTCTCTAATTGATATCGGGCCTTCATCTCTTTGAAGCAAGACGCCAAATCCTTCATAGTTCTTAGCACGACATGCCGCTGTCTAAATGAGGCCAACTCTCAAAGAGGCTTTATCGAGCCACCCTCGGCTTATCTCAGTAAGCTGAATAAATTCTTCCCTTCCCAACCCCACTGATATGACAATGCTATCCATTTTATATTGATAGAATAGAATCGTTGTCAAAAATGTGTCCAGTTATAGTCTTTCCAATTCCAATGCAAGCCCATCTCACCTGCTATAGCATTATAGGTCTTTGAGGGTAAGGTGGGCTCCTAGCTTGAAGCTTTCATCGTAGAACCGAGATTGATTCGATAAAGACCGGTGGTTCCAGACTCTCAATTCCGAATTCACATCCGGGGAAAAAGGGCCTTCTAAACCAGTGGTAGAGGTGGGGGTCACATATAGTAAGCTTATAAAACCTCTTCTGATAGGGCTAGGCGGATCTCCATCACTGAGGGAAGGGGAAGAGACTGATGCTACTACCAAGTACCGGGTGAATCATATCGAGCGAAGAACCCTTACCTGTCGTATCGAAGCGATCGGGGAAAGGCGAGATTCTACCAGGGTTGTTGGAGTCAACATTCGAAAATCTAGAGTCAGCACTCGGATTAGGAATAGCTTACTACTATACCATCTTTTTTCCTGAGTCAGGTGCACATCGTGACGTAAATGAGGATGGCGATGAGTTGCAATCGACTAGTAAATAAAAGAACGAAAGCAAACCTGTCTTGTTTATGCTTTTTCGGAGTCTTTCCCTCAGGAAGCTGCTTTTCTAATTTGATCAGCTCCTCCTTGCTCAACGGGATGCGAATAGCATTCCGGACAAAAAGGCACTTCAAATGAGTTGTAAGCTAAACAAGCATTGACTACACCGGATGCATAAGCACGACCGAAGAGTCTGCGCATGACCTCAAAGAGCATCAGCAACGGCCACTGGTCAGTAGCCGCACTAAAGTCAAAAGAATAACACACGCGAGACCCTCGCAACCGATCCAGCGGAGCAGTCTGATTGAACGTCCCATCCATAGGGATTCGACGTAATATCTCAGCCAGCCACTCATGAACCGGTCGAAGCAACCGTTGATTGACGTAATTGCCAATCGCGAAGATCCTCCTCTTGCCCGCACCAGCCATAGAACAACCTAGTCGTCCCGTTATCGCCGGAACACCAAGAGATTCGCATGTAGGCATCAGTACACCGATATTTCGAACGTACTAAAACCAATCGACATCATGATGCGTCCTGTCATCATTATATAAGTCGAATGCATAGCGAATTCGAGGTGCCCTGAGACATCCCTTCGAGGTTTGCTCGCCAAGGACATTCAAGCTCTCACATAAGAACCGGAATGACGCAAACTCATACGGGTAAAGACAGAAAAGAAAGCAGGAACGCACGTCACGAACCTGATTCAGCCTCCGACTCCGTTTCCTCACAAAGCTACCAGACTTGAACTCATTTGCCGTTCTTAACGGCTCATCATCGCGCCGAAAGAGAAAGAACTGCGGCAGACTCAACAGCTTTCAAATTCAGCAACAAAAACTGCTTGAGCGACCAACGGTTGATTGTAACTGGATTTGGAAATGGAAAGGTACAGAGCGTATTCGTTTTTTCATTTGGTCTCTATACACTAATCGCTTGAGTTGGAAAACCGAGCAAAGAAACATATGCCAGGCGAGACGGTGTGCCCGAGATCTTTGAATGGGTTGAATCCGCGCTTCACTTATTTAGAGATTTGTCTTTGCCAAAGAAATCCCTAAGATCAATGATTAGGATCGGAGTGGAAGCGGAGTAGATCTGGACCACGAGGTCCCAGACCCGACTCGACTTATTGATGCCGTTCTTGACTGGTGGCGCAAAAAGCTTTCTCCAATCAGCCCTAGGTTGCGATTCCCGAGGTACTACCAGATCCTGACTCGCCATGAACAATTCCAAGAAAGCAAGAAAGAATGAAAGTCATGATAAGGCTTAGGAGGTGTCGAATACGGCCACTCTAAGCCTCGACCAGTTAGACAACTCCCTATTTATAGCATATATCGCAGTGGTAAAGATGAGCTGGGTCAGTAATCGGCGAGACGTGGCATGTGAGTAGCCCTTCACTCAGAGGGATTGTCCTTTACGACGGTGCTGTGGCCCAGAGCTAGCGAAATGACCTATGTTACGTCCTAACTGGATGTCTCATAGCGAGATATGATCTAACTCCCTCGGTGAAACTTCACTTGCTCGCTCTACATTGAACGAGTGCGTGTGTGACTGTAACGATTGTGGTGTCTGAGCATCCCCGCATCCTCACTTCCGGACCAGTTGAATCACTGCTTTCCAGTTTCAAGCGATAAGTGTAGCTTTCTCTTTTTCTTTCTCGTGAGAAGGTATAGTCTCGTCCGTAACTGATCCTTCGGATCATCTCTACAGCAGAAGATGGATCAAACTCTTCTTTTGACTATGATTGGGCTCTGCATGATCAGAATGTGTTTTAGGCAAAGGAACGACGAGGATGAAGGATACCTGAAGCTCGAGCGAGAGGTACGGTTACGCTATGAATGGGCAAGAGAAGATCGAAATGAGACTCTGCACGGTAAGACGTGAAAAGACCCGATCCCATTCCGACCTCGATATGTGGAATCGTCTTGCGCCATATGTACACTCAAAGGATGTTTTAGCGTAAACAAACCTTCCTTCTAAAACGGGTTGAAAAATCAGCTGGAGAAAAACTTATCGAAGGGGGCAGAGGAATGAGGGAGAGTTTAACCGCCTGAGGGCCTTCTGTCATATATTTGACGCTTATTCTTTCTTCGATTATGATATAACCGAGGGTAGACAGGTACATGCATTAGATAGGCTGGGACCGATGGGCAGTGGTCATGTAGAGTCGGCAAAGTTCATGCCTCCCGTCCATGGACCTACAGGGAGCTCACAGTCGAAAGAGATTACTTTCCAGAGTTTAGAGTTGGCGATGTATGATCTTCCTTTTCATAAAAGCAGTACAAAGAGATTAGACTGCCCGGCTGTTAGGAAGAATGCTTCGCAAGGCTTAGGAGGGTTGTCGTCTCTCAACAGTTTCTTCGATGATACACTAGAGAGGGGGATTCGGGAAGTGCTACGACTCTTTCCTTCTAGCTTGAAACTGGGCTCGGGTTTCTGGTTCTTTGGGCTGAGTGCTTCTTCTTTGGAGTCAAGCAGACTAGGCCTAAGCGCAGGTGAAGAGTGCGCGCCGGCCTTTCCCTAACCACGAAGATATGGCTGCTGCGCCGCGGGAAAATTTATCTTTCAGAACCTATGATGACTCAAGCGAAACCTTACGTGAAAGCAGGTTGAAGAGAGCTCTAAATAGATAGAGAGAACTCCTTCGAAAAAGAATGATGAGCGTAGATTTTTTGCATTTCTTTCATAAAATCGAGAGGGAAAGAGCCCAGATCGTACGCTAAGGTTTCTCTTGGAGCAGTCATAGGGGTTCACTTCGTAGCAGAAGCTAGGGCCCTGGTCGGTCACTGGTGCTCTCATGCTAATTTCATTCAGGTTTTTTTTTGGTATGGACTGAATATGATGAATGCCAGCAGATTATTGTTAAGATGCATGACAGAAGAGAGCGCAAGCGAGAGCAGAATCCGAATTATTCGATTTCGGAACTTATCACAGGGGAGATGGAAAAAAAGAGAAGAATAGCGGAAGTCCCTCTTTCTTAACCCTTCTTTTCCTAGTTTTCATTGGTTCACAGGGACAGGAAAAATAAGGATGAACCCCATTCGTGAGCGTAATGGATGGTATAAAGAAAGCCTGCCTCACTGTGAGACTGAATTTACATCCGATCCAACACGAGTATGACTTTATAGTATCTTCTAATGACGGACGGCAGCCCTTTCGGGGGGCTTTGTTTGGGGAAGAGAAAAGAAGACATGAAGCTGAGCAATCTAGCAAAAGTCCAGCCCGCCTCCTGCTTCCCTTCAGAGAAAAGAAGACATGAAGCCGCCTCCAGCAAAAAACACATTCTCTATCTCTACCTTTAGATTTGATTTGCGTAGCCTTTGGAATCTGCTTCCCCTCATCATTGGCTAGTACCACTAGTCATCAAGCCGAAAGCCACCCTTTTAGGAAAGATATTAGTCTGTGTGAGGCCTTGGACAAAGCCTAAAGAAAAAGCAGTGGAAAGCAGCCGAGAAAACTACTTGTGACGAAGAGTGACAAACTTCAATCATAACTTCCTCATCACCTTGACCCCTTCTTGTATCTTTCTCCTTGATTATGCTTATTCATTGGTTCGTAGCCCCTCATGTTACTCAAAATCCTTCTTCTTTCCGTATTCTTGAAGCACCACACCTTGAACACTCTGCTGAAACCGGCTGAGTACTCCATTGGTTGGCTAGCTTAGAACAAAAGAAAGAAGTAAGAACCTGCATCTACTAACCTGATAGACCAATGTTTTCAAGGGCCCGAAAGAATGTAGCATCTCGTCCCTGCTTGGGTAACCTTCCTCGAATCACTCTTCTCGGGAAGGCGAAAACCTCACTGCTCACGCTAGAAGGCTTGCAAAGGGATTCACGCACACAATATCACCTCCTCGAACTTCTTTGACTCAAAAGTTTTCAGCATTAAAATATCCGACCAGCAAGCAGGAGGGAAAATAGGAATTGAGCACCTCCAAGTTCTTCCTTGTTCCTGGACCATCCTTATAATAATCATCTTCATTCACTCTCTCTATACCCGAATAAGAATAACTTTAAACTTTCAACTAATAAGTGAGATGGCCTGGGGGCCCTACAGTAGAGGCAATCTGAGTCAAGAGCCAATTCGTAGTCTGCTGCTGCCACTAAGAATCTTTGATAGGAAGGCGACCTTCCGAGCCTTATTTGATTCTCTTCGTGGGCCGCGCATTGGAACGAAGTGAATCGGAAGCTGGAGACCCTTTCTCTTTAGTAGCATTGGTAGGGGCCGGACAGAGAGTCGAAGCTGACGCTCTTGCTGGATCCGGTAGTACGCTGTAGAGTGAGGGGGAGCCCGGGGCTAGAAAGAGTAGGAGTAGCACAGCACGGCTTCCCGAACTAAAGAATAGAAAGCCAATGAAGAACGTTCTGGATTCCCCTTTCCCAGCTGGCCAAGGAAAGGATATGGGGTTCAGTTCAACCAGGCCAGAGAGTCTTTACTTGATTCAGCCAAAAGTAGGTCGGTCACTTGTCACATTTACGACCTATCAGCGACTAAGAAAGTGCCCGTAGTAGAGTGAGTTCAGCTTTCTTTCTTCTTCCAACGGATTAGGAAAGCATCACACTTCTCTTATTAATTCAGTCAGTCCAGACTCCTTTCATATAGGCTAGCGAGTCGCTCGACAGACATATGACTATTTCTTTTCTTTTGCCAGTAGAGTGAACCTATCATGTACGCATAGCCTGGCATTCCGACCAGATCTTCAGTAGATAGGAACGATCCAGAGTCAATGGTCTACTAGAACGACTAAAGAAGGATGGTATATGTGGGACTGAGTGCTTCTTTATCTGAAAAGATGCTGCTTTTAGTTGTTGCCATATAGGTCATTCTTCAGAGTTCGACTTTCGGCACAACACTGATTATCAGAATAGGTACCAAGAGAGATAGCAAAAAAAGAAGAGGGACAAGGGTTTTAAACTCGAAAGGAGACTGAGTCAGCGGGAGCTCACTAAGCGGCAGAAGAGTGGAGGGCATCCTTGCTTTGAGTGAGTGGATGGGCTTAGGCTTAGGCTTAGGTTGAGTACAAGGGTCTGGTGTCCCCAGCAGAGCAGCTATAGCAGGATTCGGAGAGCTAGAGAATGAACTACCATGGGACAAGATAGATTCAAAGTAATGAAGCTACTGAAAGGGATGAACTGAACCCCCTAAAGCGGAGCGAGCCCAAATAGGAAGAATACGAATATGCCCCCGCCCGCACCCAAGAGTTTGAGATCTTATTGCCTAAGCCCAGGAAAGAGTTGATTGTGCCCGTAGCAGAGTGTCTTTCATCACATCTTTAAAGACGCCAGACCAGCTCTCTTTTTGCCTCGAAGCGTCTCTTCCCGAAAGAAAGCAAAGAGTGGAGCCGTACGAGTCCATTTCAGCAGAAAGGGTTCCCTCCCTTCTCTCTTGGTTGAGTCCTTTGATTTCCTTTACGAGGAATAGTAATTGAACTCTTCAAAAGAGCTCTCGTGCGAAGGCCAAGGACCCTCTCTCTCGCATTCGAGTAGACAATCCCATGAGAAAGCTGATCATGCCTCATCACCCTCAAAGAATAAGAGAATGCCGATAAATAGACTTCATCAAGTCTTGATCCAGAGTCCTCATCTAAGGTCGTCCTTGCCTTTCTTTCTTTTTGCCCGTCCGCGGGAGTGAAAAACTAGATTCCTGTCCTGAACCCGTGAAAACCGATAATCATTAACTCGCCAACCAGATAAGGAAAGGGCTAAATCATCCCTATCAGAAGCTGTCTTGTCTGGAAGTAGCGTCGACCGAGCTCAAGCTCATGATCTTTCCCTGCTCTCCCGAGAAAAAGAGTCTTCTTCCCTATGGCTTTCGGGCACAACACAAGCTCCAGTCTTGATCCCCAGTCTGATGAGTGAGTGTGAGTTGAAGAGTCTCAGCCCGGCTTAGAGTGAAGGTAATGGCTATAATTATTGTGCTGGGGAAGTCAGACCATGGCTCCCCGCGCCCAAGACAACAGATTTATATATCATGATGCTAGGGGTGAATTAGACCTAGATCTAGATCTCGTGAACAATTCACTAATTCTCTGACCACACTGTCCCTTTCTTTACTGGTTGGCTCAATTCAATTCCCGGGTTCAGTTCACTCCCTGGCTTTCAAGGGCTCTCAGCCTTATGTAATCTGAAGTTTCTGTGTTGCCGCTTATTTAATAGTATGCGTACTGTCTACTGTGTGAGGGCTCAGCTCAGTTCAAGTCTCGGCCCAAAAGCGTAACAAAGAGATGCGAGTCTTACTTCAAACAGAGCCTGCCCGCGACCATCACATCACATCAGGAGCGACAAGATTCGGAATTAAAGAAGAAGATCAACTATCGAACTCGACCATTCACGACCTTCCAAAGAAAGGAAGCGTAGATAGAGATCCGAGTCTTCGCTAACGTCCCACAGACCACTCACTGGAAAGGAAAGAAAATAATGAAACCTTGACAAAACTCTGCGAAGCCGTGCTGCACGTGAACAACCTTGTACGCGCTCTGCTGCTAATCCGATCTTCGCCCCAATTGCTTCCGGGCAAGATTCAGATCTTATGAGTCACATCCCAATTAAATAAAAACACGGAGCCAAAACTCACTGAACTACACAGAGAAAGAGTAGAGTGAATGGCGCAATGAAGGACTGACTCTAGGAGCTATGCCAGCTACGGACTCATTATCTTATTATGCTTATAATTAAGGAGAGGCTCCGAATCGTGCTCTAGCAGCTGGGGCAGGTCAAGGTGATTTGAAGGGGGTTCGCTATTAGCGCTATTAGATCATGGAGCGAGTAAATCACCATTTACTTTACTCGCTCCATTCACTCTATCCAAGATCTCTATGGGTGCGACTTCTTATTGAAAGATCAGGAGTGGATTGATTTGACCGATATGGGTTCGAATGGACTCTAATCTGCAGCTACTGGTTCGGAAAAAGAGACTCCAGCAAAAAGAACTCTTCATCTCTTGATGCATCCGATAGTTCTAAATAAGATAACGAAATAAAGCATGATGGATTTCATTTCACTCACTTTTTTCCATTAGAATGAAAGGAGCTACGCACAGGTTAAGAGAGTTCGACTCAATCAAGATTCTTGACTCCTCATGCCTATTTGAGAAATAGCACTTATAGGATGGATTCTAGAGAGAGCAGCTAACACAAAGAAGAGTGGACCGAATTGAATGTTTTAAGAAGAGACACGTGCATGCGCGATTAAATTCAATGCTTTCTCGGAATGCTGTCAACTGGGAATCAAAAGACTCTCACCCCGTGCAGTCCTGTCCTACCTCCTTTCCCAAAGAGTTGATGTCGCAGATGGAGGAATTCCATAGATTCTTGTTAGGTTAGGTTCCTGTTCGCATAGCTGCCCCCCTCTTTCATTTCCCATTCCGGAGATGAGTTAGCGTAAGTGTTGTTATTATACTATGATCATGCTTTATGAGCCAAATCCCCTCAAGGCCCTTCATCTTTCTTTCTTAACCTTTTTCAGATCCAAGAGTCTTTGGTCCCTTTCCTACTTGAACTAGTTCGGAGGGCTTAGGCAGAGGCGAATGTGCATCGCCTAACGAATATGGTCCACCTTCCGTACGAGGGCATAAGATTCATATCCTTCAGGGGAGGGGCGCATCCCATGACATCTCTTGCCCACCACCTTTCTCTTTATCCCAACCTCGAGGCAGGCATCAAAAGGGGAGTAGTTCTTATTCCTTCCTTTCCTCTTGCTTCTTTATCTGGCGAGGGCTAGAAGGTGCGGCAAAAGAGGATTTAAGATAGATCTCTATCACTTCTTCCGGACCCTAGATAGTTGGCTTGATGAGTCCCTTCATTCTCTCATCTCCCATCGCAAGGAAAGCTGATTCTTCTTCCCTATAACTATACGAAAGATTAATAGAAAAGAAAGTAAAGTACCGCTACGTGGGATACTCTAATACCATTCAGCACTCAAGGAGTTTCAAAGATGAATGTCAGTGATTGCCTAAGACCATTTCGATTGAATTGCATGTAAGCAAGAGCAAGACCATTTCATATTTCATATTGAAGAAAGAAAAAAACTTTATTGATTGTGAGCATGATTGTTGATTGTGAGCTGCAAGTGAGCAGCAAACTCCGCCGAAGAAGATTGAATGCATTTCTTGTTCGTGCAAATAAAATAAAGAAAGCGAAAGCGGAAGGAAAGAATAATGATTCCGGAGTCTCTGACCGCTCTTCTCTAGCGCCTCTTCCCCTTGAACGAAGGAACCCAGCTCACCCCTTGCAAGATGCCGCGTCTGGCACGTTCTCAGGCTTAGCTAGGATTTTGCTACACCGCGCCGTTTAGCTCGTCTTAGCTTAGCTTAGTTAAATGGCCTTCGCCGAATTTATTTTATAGAGTCCAAGAAAGAGTAGCTCAGCTGCAAATGATGGGGCAGGGTAAGATCTTGTCGCACATGTCAGTCTA
>JBAMHZ010208506.1:0-14297 GCA_037177395.1 Alpinia galanga | reverse complement strand
ATTCTTTTTTAATAAGAGATAGCATAAGGAAGAAATCTATATTATGTGGTTTTTATACACACACACACACACACACACTATTGTGTGTTATTGTATGTTATAAAGGTTCAGTTGGGTCCTTAATTACATCTGAATTAGTTTTTTGTAAAGGAAGGTGAGTTTTTATGTCACTGTCATTTATAGAGATTGCTTTTGAGGACTAAATATGGAAATATAGAGGACTAAATATTGAGAAGGAGCAAGATAAAGAATAATTTATTCCAACATGAAGAGAAAAGCAACCCTAGGGAGCAAGATAAAAAGAGTGATTCTATCTATAAGGTTAAGAGAAAAAATAATCCTTATGTTTTGGTGTTTTGAATTAGCCAAAACTTCTGAGGGAACAGACATAAAGTTATTGAGATATGGAGAATCTATTCCTTGTGCTTCATATGAAATTCTCCTGCACAATTTAACATTCTTTTCTTCATATCTTATAGAGAGAAGTAAATAGGTAATTATATGCTTGGAATTTTGTAGTTCTTGATACCTGGCAGCAAAATGCAAACAATTTGATATAAAACTTTGAGGCCAATCTTTTCCTGATCACATAATGTATGAATCTTATAAATGTTTACAACCGTTGATTCCTTTATTATGCTCTGTGGAAAAATAATAATTTTTGGTGTATTGTTGCATCAATTTTGTACTTACCACTTATATTAAAACTCTTTTTGTTGTTTGTTCATTTCAGGAAGGAACCTGCCTATTTCAATGACTCATGAACATTGATAAAATTACAAAAAAATCCTGCATATTCTGTTAATTGAGTACAGGTGAATGTTGCTCGCAGTAGGTTGTCACTGCACTTATTCTGTGAGATTGTGGAAGGTGGTGAAAACTTGTAGTTGGTCTCCTATCTGTCGAAATGCCAGGCTTACCTTTGGCAGTTCGAGATACCATGTAAGCCTAACTCTAAGAAAGATTTTGATAATAATTTTACTGGATTTTGCAAGCTCTAATCTTGTTTTTTAATTTGTACCAAATTTTTTAAACTAATTCATGTCTGCATGTATGTTGCCAATTTCAAACTAACAACAAGAGCAACCTTTCCATGCCAATCACTTTGTAGGAATCATGGTTGCAGTTGTAGCCATTCAAGGACTAACCAAATGTGCCGTCAGCAGTCTCGAGTTCGATTGACTAGCGAAGAGCAACTTGCAGCTGAAGAAAGTCTTTCTGTATACTGTAAACCAGTTGAACTTTACAATATACTTCAACGTAGGGCAATACAAAATGTAAGTGGGCAATACATGATCTTTGTTTTCTTTTAATTAAGTTGGACTTTACAGATAAGTTCTTCAGTGTGGATGTATACTATAAAGTAGGTATTCTTAACCTGTTTATATGAAAATTTTCTGAAATTTTAACAGCTTCGTTTCCATCTTCCAGCCTTCATTTCTACAGAGGTCATTGCTGTACAAGATACAGGCTAAGCACAAAAGGAGGTTCTTATTCTCTGAGATAGTAATTTCCCTTTTAGGAGTAGACATTTTTTTTTGTAATAATTCTTACTATGCAATAGTTATGGTTGCGTTCCATATCATTGATAGACTAGTTGTTTTGAAGCTGTTTGAACTACAAAAACTGATCTTGTGGCTCTTGTCTAGATTGTTTCTATAACAAATGAAAAACAGATTTTGCCCAACTGTTCGATGGATCATTATGAGCATTCCCATTTTCTCCTTTGATATAACGCTAAATCTTCATTTCCTGGATTGGGCTTCCATGCCAGTGAATGTTAACTTTTATTGTGTTTATCATTTATATTGAAACTTTTTTCTTGCATTGCACATGTTGAACCCCTTTGGGAACTGACAGCTATAATTGCAATTTTTTTAATACCACTATTCAGTCTTTTATTGCATTTTTTATTTGGTATGCTAATTAAGTGGTTGAAACGTATTTTAATTCACTCTTAACATTTACTTACACAGATTTTTTTCTCTCATGTAGAATACAAATAACCATTTCTCTGATTGGAAGTCTGAATGCTGAGATAGAACCACAGCATGTGTTCCCACTCTATGTTCTATTAGCTAGACCTATTGCTGATACATTAGTTGCAGAGGTATATAAGCTTTGTTCACTGCTTTAAGTTTTTGCTTGTGTTAAATGCTGAACTCTTCCTGATGTTGTGGTCAACAGCACTCTTCAATGTACCGATTGAGTCGTCCTTGTGTGCTAACTAATTTTGCCAAGTTTGGGAACAAGGATGAAGCTGAAACCAGCTTTTTGGTTCCAGAGATTAAGAAACTGACAACTGATGCAAGAGTGAACAATCTTGATATTATCATCATCAGCAAGGGTTGGTGTTGCTTATTTCATGCAGGCACATACATCTGTGTTTTTGTGCGTTTATCCTTTTGTTTAGTTGACTGGTACACATTCAATTTATCAAGATTTGTGCTGCTTCAAATGATGCTTTTAATCTTTCAGGGGAATCAAATGGTGGCTGTGGTGAATATCATTTGTCGAAAGATAGTGAAGGGTGGCCCTCTTTTCTCAGTAAGGCACAATTACTTGCAGGATCATATTGTTCTTGCTTTGTCAAGAATAATGTGTGGGCATTGTCCTCATGCAGATCACTTGTGTTGACCTGTCAAATTTAACTGAACAAGTAATTTGAGATATCCAATAAAAAGTTACTGGTTTAAGAATGTTACTATCAGAACCCACATTCTGCAATAAAGTTCCTAAGAACGAGGGGTGAAAGTTTAGGTTGCTTCCTTGTGAACTCTGCAACTAGCAGGAGTTTCCTGCAAATCATAAGATATTGTGTATTGGCATTATTGATGTCAAGAACAGAGAAAAGCTTGTTAGCAGGCTGATGATACTGTATTCAGCTAACAAATTTAATTACTCTATTTAGGTTTCGTGATGTGTCCAGTTTGTTTGGTCTTTTAAAACCAAAAGTTGAAGGATGAGTGGGTTGAGTGTTTTCTAGATTATGATAATTGCTTTTTAAAATTTTGTTAGATTCTGTTTTTCCTTTATGAAACAGGAAGCAACTAATCATTTTATGAGTTCCTTTCTGTGTGTATTATTCATTATTTTTTTCTCTAATAATTCGACTTTGTTCATAGAATCTTTTCTCTATCATCTCTTCAATACTAAGTAACTTTAGACTGTCAAAATGGTCTTGTGAATTTTTGCCTTAGGCCGTTATCAGTCATTTTAATGAAATAGTTTGGTTTTGGAAGCTTGGTGCTTAGCAACATGATCTACAGACACTTTGTATTTGTAAATTAATTTTGACTCCCTTTGTACCTTGAAAGTGACTTAGAATTAAAGCCAATTCCAAGCATTATCACATTTATATTTGCAACATCTCGTGAAGTTAGTTACTGAAAATTTACAATGTGATTAGTTGGTGAAATATTGTTGAACAATCCTCTCTTTTCAGCTACCCAACAGCTATCTTATATAATATCATAAGGTGTTCAACTAAAGGTGACCCCATGGTTGCAATTTTCTTGGTCGTCTTGTAGAATCCCTTTTAATTTGTTTGCTCTTTACGTGGAATATCATGGATGAGTCTTATACAGGGTTATGTTTAGCCTGTAGGTAATGTTATGCTGCTGAATGCATTCTTACAATTTTCAGTTAACTGGTAAAATGACTGCATATGTTGCATAGTGGAAAATGCGGCACTTTAATCTCTTCTTAATCAAGATTGAGATCAGTTTGCACGGAAAGATTATCTAAACTAATGAAACTTCTCCCAGTAAAAGGAAATGTAGAATGAGAAGGGAATTTGTTCCGAGAAAAAGTCTAGTAGCATTCATCTTTCAATGAAAATTGCCAATTTTCTGGTTGCTGATACATGCCTACATATTTCTCTGAAATACTCCTTTCCTCTTTCTTTTTTATGTTAGTTTTTGTGGTTGGATTTTTCAAAAGCGGATAACTATGGGACAAAATCTGATATTGACTGCATAGATATTAATTCCTGTTATTGTCTTTAAATAGTGTAACTTTTCTATTTATCACCTAAAGCAATTAAATGTTATTTCCTGTCCTACTATCAGAACGTGAAGGAAAGTGCCTCTGGGGAAAAATAGCAGTTAATTCACTTCATTTATCCATGGAGAAGTCTGGGACTTTGAGTTTAGGGCACAGAGTAGATATGCTTTCATCTGTTTCTATGAAACCAAGCATTCTGCAGGTATGCAAAGCATGATATTGTGCCTGAAAAATATCATTCTGACTGGTTGTTGATTGTTCTATTTCTTATGATGGATATTGCTTAGCTTAACTTAGCTAAGCCAATATGATTTGGGCATGAGTAATCCATCTCTATCATAGATATTCACACACAATCAACTTTTCCAAGAACATTTTTTATGGTATCATGCAACATAGTTCGTGGAATCAATATCATTCCATGGCAGTTGGTCATAAAATCAAAATATCAGCCATATTGGATCTGCTGGACCAGCAGGATTGAAATCGGAAAAATAATAATTTTGGATTAAGAAAATAATAAAAGAGGAAAATTGTTTTTAAAATATATGATAAACAAATGATGAATTATTATTATTAAGAAACAAGAAGAAAGAATTTGTCAGGTTATTTTCTTTTGTTCTATGCATTGCGTTGATCAAGTTAGATTATTTAGTATTAATTTTTTGAATTAACATTTAATATCTATATATTGACATTACAATGTATTTAGTATAGCATTAGTTAAAAGAATTGAGCTCTTTGCTATTGTTTCTTGTAAAATTTTTCTATCATGTTCTTTTTACATAGTTTCATTTATACACTGAAACCTTTGGTGCAGCCAAAATACCTGGAAAGCCATCGCTGCATATTTTTTCAAACTCAAAATATGGAATCTGCCGTAAGTTCATGCTCTTATATAATTGCTTGTTTAGTTTGAACTGTAAATCTCTTGCATTAATAGCTTATTTCTTTCGTTTAAGAGTGCTTGCCAAGTCCAAGTCAGCATATCTGCTCAAGAGGTGGGAGCAAGTGAAATTTCTCCTTATGATCTTTACTCATATGACGATATTCCAACATCATCTTTACCTCACATCATCAGGTTGTTATGGCTTGGTATACCACAATCAGTAATAGTTTTTTTTTTTTTTTTGACTTTATACACCTCTTAATCCATTTCTTGGTTTTTTTACATAACACTTGAGTGTTTCTCATGCTGGCTTTGTTGTGTTGCAACACGTACGACTTTGTTCTGCTAATTGGCAGTTTTAATTTTCTTATGTTATTGTTAGCCCATGCATACATAAATATCTGGAGTATGTTTATTATAATTGAATATATGAGAAAGAATTGTATCGTATTAATTTGATGTTCTAAATTCTTCCTTTTGATGTATCTTAGCTACATTGTCATCTTCTTTGATTTTAGGTTATGACGATATTTATAGTATCCCTTTTTGGTCATTTATATGTTTCTTTAATCCTACTCGGCTTGAAGGTGCAGTGTTAACAAAGGCCAATGGATTCTGAATTTTAGGCGTTATACATCCTCTTGCATCACCATTAAGCACAGCCTTGCCCTACTAGGCTATTTAGTTATTTCATTCCGTAAAATCGCCTCTTACAAGAATGTACGGAAACAGTTCACCGTTTTCTGTTTACATTTCCTATTTTTGCCTATATATTTTCCAATTTGTTTTTATAGTAATTTTTTTCTTAGTTTTTGGAGAAGATCAAGCATCTTCTGTGTAAAAAATAAATTTTATTACATGATAATGTTAAAACGATGGTGACAAATATTTTTTATTTGCCTTTTTAGTTTCCAATTTTTTTTCTGGAAAATAAGAACCATAAACAGGAAACACAACATTTTCATGAACCATGCAACTCACATTATTTGGTTCAACGTCTGGCCAACTGTTTGGGGCCTTAACTTGCCCTTGATAATTGCTTGCTATTATTCATGATCAAAGCCATAGTCTTCAATAATGCAGGAATCTTTTTTTTTGAACTAAAATCCTTTATCATTCATTGAATAACTGTGAAAAAACATCAAATATAGTGCATGACTGTACTTTAAATACAAATAACACTTCCTCTTTCTTATCTATGACTTTTTTTTTTGAACCAACACCATCCCTTTTATCATTTAATGAACTTTTATTTGAATGTAAGATACAATATTAGATTGTGCTAATTGAAGTATTTCATGTTGATGCTTGAAATTATTGGTTAATACTGTTAATGTCATGCACATCTTAGAGATATTTATTGAACCTTTATTTAAGCTTCGATGTTGGTTTTGACAATCTAATATATTTTTATATTTTGTTATGAAGCATAATACGTATTTATTTCAAAATTTATTTACATAAATCATAAATAAGAAATATCTTTTAGTAATAACTAACATTTTTAGTAATAAGAAATATCTTTCTGTATTTTAACAGAATACAAATATTGACACATTAATGTCTAATTTTGAATAGCATTAGCATTTGTATTTGCCTCATAGTTCATAGGCTCATGTCAATCATCATATCTCACGTTTCTCGGTTCTTTTTTCTGGAAGTTTTTTCTAGTTTCCCGCTACTTTTTCTTTCCTAATTAGTTTTTCCCTTCACTTTGTAGATTGAGAAAAGGGAATGTTCTTTTTAACTACAGATACTACAACAACTTGCTGCAAAAGACCGAAGGTGATCAGCTTCTTTTTGCTCTACTTTTGTAACGCTCCCAAGTCCAGTTCTAAATAGCAAACATATTTTCCTTTTGTTTCTCTATTGCTTATTATAACAGGAATAATTAACTAGGATGAATTTCTAATCTATTTTAGTTGATGTTCATATATTAAGTATGTTCTCTAAAATGCTGTCTATCTAACTGTAGTCTTGTTTTGTACGTTAACTTTACTGTTATGAAAAGTTTATAATTCTTCTTGATGTTATCAGTTCTTTGTCCTAAGTTCTATCTTTGTGGATTGAAGTGCTATGTTCGAAAATGTAATTCGTTCTTGTGGCAATCGAATTGAGAATTTCTGTGACCATTCTAATGGCCAGCTTAGACTCTGAGTTGAGCATCATAAAATTACATTTTCTCTTTCTTATTTATGAGATTCCTAATCTTGTTGGGTTACTACATAAATTAAGACATCAATTCTATTTGCTTTCAGATTGCCATAGGTTTAATGGGCATCCTGAAATCCAGTTGCAAAATAATGTATCAATAGCTATGCAGTTATATAAGCTAATGTAATATATAGATGCACACAATATTGATCTAAAATAAAATTCTGTTTTGTTTTGTTTTTTTGTTTTTTGCAAGAATCTTCCTGTTTATCTTACTCTGCTGTTTCTCTTTCTCTTCCTCTTCCCCTGGGATCCTCCTTTTGTCTTTTTCTCCAGCTCTTTTCTTTTCCTCTACTTTCCATCATCTTACCTGATTACCTTGGTTTTTTTATTAATTTCAAATCCTCTTCTCCTTTCCCTAGTTATTCTCATTTTTTACCCAGTTGATCTCTCCTCTAATTTTCTCCTCCATACCCTATTTTTTCTCCTTTCCCTTAACATTTACCCATCATCTCCAATAAACCTTGGTATATAAGACCAACTCAATCCACATTGAACCACCAGAATCCCACCGTGCTGTCACTGTTGATTCCTGGCTGTCCATAGACTCCTCTCTGTGCTTGTTCCCTGTCCATAACCATTACACATGAAAGAAGTTCTATGCCGCATTCTATCTCACCACCTACTGCAACATCTCTATTAAGTTTGTTTTTCCCGTATCTCTTTATACTTCATGGGGAACTCATCTTTTGCCATTGTATTCTTTGTTAGTGACACTTTCTCAAAATCGTTAAATCCATCATCTCCTTTGATGCCTACCATCATCAGGTTTACTTTCCACAAACCAAGTCATTGCTGCTGATCTTCTTCATGGAGATGGGGCATTGTACTACCATCTCTTATGTCTCCATGCCATGCATGCTTTAGTTTGCCACCAGTTATGATCCTTGCTTTGGGTCCTGCGTGCTTACTCTGATCCTCCATTCATAACATTGCACCTTCTGACTAGAAAAAGAAGGCCTATGAATGGGGTTGAGCACAGTTGAATTTTTTATTTGTGAAATGGTTTTCAAACAAAATTGAAATATTTTTCTTTATAATTTTTCAAAACAAAACCAAGCCTAATCAAAAACTATAAAATTTCCAAATCATATTGAAACTTCCAGCTTGGTTCAGGTTAGACCAAATGACAAAAAATATATTTCTCATATGAGAATTAGGCATATCAAAATTTATATATTATTTTCAATAAGATCTATCTATCTATTTAAATTACACACACATGTACGCCCATATGCATGTTGTATATATAAATTATTCCTAAAGAAGAATAAAGATAACGACTTATGAAAAAGTATGTTGGAAGAAAGAATAGCACTTCTCCTTTAACATCATAGGTGAGAGATTCTTCACTCATCCAACTGGACATGGTTGAAGAACCATATTTTATTTCAATGGCTGGGCCAGCACTGTCTTCGATTTTACTGATTAGAATCAAGTTTGGCTTGTGGAATTTGGGAGAGGGAATGAGGCATTACTTAGCTAATCATAAAGGTTTAGTAAGATTTTCTTAGACTAGTTTTTTCATTAACGTTTATATGAAAACATTCTATGCATTTAATGCCTCAGTCTAATTGTTGAGATACAATTTCCCATTGATGTCTCCCCATGCTTCCATGCTCTTCATGCCCGTGATTTTATTTTAGTTATTTAACAGGGTTTGGTTAGTAATACTCAAATTTAGAATAGGCCCATCTATTGTCCTTGTATTGAACAACAATCTTTTAGCATATGGAATTTTCTTCCTTAGAAGTTTTTCATGCTTTCATCTTTATTTCCTTACTTTAACGTTTTAGCTGTGTTTAGTATCTCCACATGCTTCGGAACTGCTGCACCTAAGATTATTTTTATTCAGGAATTCTTTATAACAATTGGATTTTTTTTTGTAGATTCTCCTTTTTAGTTGAGATCATGTTCCCACTGAGCTTTAAGATAGTGGCGTAATTATTAGATGATTTATTGGGCCCATGTACATAACTATGTTCTCCGGTTTTATTTAATAAATAATAAAGTGTAAATCAATGTAATATTGGGTGATGCCTATCACTGGTGCTTGTTTCGATGATGGAATCATACATGCTAAGTTGCTAACCAAGTAACTAAAGCATAAAGTCCTATCAGTGTCCAAAATTTGGTTCTATGAAGGGCTTGTAAGATGTTTGTAATTTTTGTTTCTTTGCATCTTGTCTCATGTTTTATGACAGGCATATTCCTGAATAGTGTGTATTTCTAGCTCATGTAATTTTCTAACTTCAATTTATTTCAAGTTTTGACCTTCTCTACTCTAAATAACAGTCACGGAAGACTTCTCTTGTCCTTTTTGTTTAGTGAAGTGTGCCAGCTTTAAGGTAACGTGCATGCTTTTACTGATTCTGTATTGTTTGACTACTTGGTTTCAATTGTGATAGTGTTTTCCTACAGGGTCTGAGATATCACTTAAACTCTTCTCATGACCTATTCAATTTTGAGTTCTGGGTCTGTAAGCTTTTGAAGTCTCTCTCTCTCTCTCTTGCTCTTTCATAGATATGGTTTGTGTCAAGCAACATATATTGGTTGGTTGACCTTTCTTCAGGTAACTGAGGAGTATCAAGCTGTGAATGTTTCTGTGCGAACTGATATATGGAGCTTTGAGGTTAGATTAAGTTATACATACCTTTCCTTGAGATTGTGGTTATACTTCTCTTATCATCATTGGTGTTGATTAGTATGCTTAGTATGATGATCCTAAATAGGACTAAATGCGACAAAACATTATCTTTTGGCTATTTTTCATTTTTTTTCTCTGTCAGTTACTCATTTAAGACTTGTACGTCAGATAATTGTTTATAAATAATACAAAAGTCTTAGACCTATTTTAACTAATCAGAAACTGAGTTATCCTTGGGAGAGAAGGTTGAATTTGAACACAATAAAGCTACTTTACTGGTTAAAAGAAAACTGGTATTGTAAGATAAATCAATCCAGGATCTAAATTAAAATATTATTTTATCTCTACTCAGTCCAACATGTAATTGTATTTGTATTTGTACTTTTACTAATTAGTACACCTAGTATTCTTAATGTGTCCAGGTTACTGTAAATCATATAAAAGGCCCCAAATCTGTTTCCAATTGTTCAAGCAATGGAACTTTTCTATTTTATTATTGTTTCTACTCTCTCTCTTATGGGATTGCTGACCAACATCTTTCTTGCACTGTGTTTCAGTTAGTACAGTTGATCAAGGGCCTTGCTGCACTTAAATCACCTCATCCAATATATGATCAACTATATTTCTAGACTAGTGCTACACTGAGCATGGATAGAACACTGGGTCTAAATCACAAGAACTTGGGATTTGTGGTTTTATGGTGTACCCTTGAGTAAATGTTGATTTGATTTTAGTTTTAAACTGACATGGTAATAAATATTAGCAGGAATAATTAGCTACAAATGCGTTTCAAAAATCTTGATATTACTCTTAAGTGTAAATAGTCAGGGACAAGGCTTTTTTTGTTGATATTGGTTCAAAGGTGCTGAAGATCTACCTCGTATAATTGGATTTGTCCATCATTTTGTCTATCTAGATAAGTAGAGGAAATATCCTAAAGTTTCATTTTGCGAAAGTGGCTATTGTTGATTTAGGGAAATTTTACCTGATTTTTTACTAGGTCAATCATATTGTTGATTTTGTGTCTAAAATCAGGAAATTATATCTAACTTGTTTTCTAATTTTTGTGATGTGCCAGGTTGCATCAGATGGAAATGATCCAAGGCTGCAAACATTTTTCTACCGGTAGTCTTGTTTATGTTACTTTGGTTCTTGTCTGTCTTAGCACTTTTTTTAAAGTAATAGGATTCCTTGAACTGAAAGTGAGAAAAATGAAATGGCAGCTCAAACTTCAATAGGTGTAGAAGATCAAAGAATAATGTTCAGACAGCAAATCATGTGCATCCACATGTTCTGGAGTCAGGTTCGCCTGAAGGATCACTGGCAGGTTCTCTCAAAGAATATGATAACAAAGACAATGGCATATGTTACTCTCAAAGGCCTTATGCATCTTTGATAGATGGTTCAGTTACAAATGGGTGTAACGGTATGCTGAGTTCAGTTTTTGTTAACACATTTGAGTTGTAAATACATAGAATTTCGTTTCTGTTACTAGCCATTGGTACTTCTTATAAAGATGAAGGGAAGAGCTGTAAGTCACTACTACACGAGGTTCACTTAATGAGGCATAAATCTGATATCAGTTCACAACATTGCCATGCTGAAGAGTACACACGACATGTACAATCTAGCCCTGACACCATAGGCATATGTGCATCCATAAATCAAGCTTCTACCAGTAATGAATTTACCCAGCAAGCATCTGCAAACAATTTAGCTTCACAAAGTATGCTGCAGTTTGCAAAGACACGGAAGATATCTGATGAACGTGCTGATCCAAGAAAGTTAGTTTCCATCTCATTCTAATTTGCTCTGGTAGAAAAACAGTTTTTTGAGGGATATGAAATTTTATGAGTGTGCTACATCAGTTTCTATAATATGTTTACTTATTTTACAAACTGAACTTTCTCATTTGACAGTCGTGTGCTTCTCCAAAAGAGGCAGTTCTTTCATTCCCACAGAGCTCAGGTGATTCACTGTATCTTTCTTTCCTTGAATTGTTGCATACATGTGTGTTTTCAGGAGATTACTGTGGTATATTAATGTTTTTGATGAGAATCAGAGCAGTAAATGAGCCAAGTCAAACCAAGCTGTTGTTTAAGCTTGTTTGATTGATAACTTAGCCAAGCCAACCCGATCCTAAAATGAATCAAGTTGCTGAAGCTGTTGGAGCATGACTTAGTTTCTTTTTTATTTTTAATTTTTAAGCTTGAGTTTGGTTCATTTAGACTCTTAATTTGAGCTTCATTGATTATTTGAAACTTTTATATTTTTAAGATTGTTTAGTTGGTTAGTAAGCTTGTTTGTTTGTTTTAAGAGCTTTTTGTTTATTTGCTAGTTTGATAAAAGTTTTGTTAAATACGGTTTACAAGCTTTGTTCACCATGTTTATTCACGAATATTAACAAGCTCAACATAAGTTTGTTTATTTAGTTTAATGAGTTGGCCAAGCTTGTTCATGCCTAAAAAATTTTGTATGATAGTGGTCTGGCAAACTATGCTTATGCGTCAAATTACTGGGTAGTAAAATTACTAATGCTAACAGATACAAATAAGAAATTTGAGATAAATTATTGGAATTTACCATGAGATAAAACAACAATGCTATTATTAATGAGAAATTATGTAAGCATTCAGTAATAATATGAGGTAAAAAAAAATCAATATAGTATGGACTTGATAGATTCCATAGGCAAGTTTAGTAAATTAGAGTTTATGATGTGAATGGCAGAGTGACCTGAGCAAACATTTATCATTATAAAGGAAAAAATTTCGAATGTATTGGGTTACTTTCTAGAGATGTACTGGAGGGGATAGAATGCATCGTACTCGTCCTCAAATAGTTGTGATATATTCTTGTAGTTTTTGTACAGTAACTTGTATTTCTAAGGTGTTCTAGCACTTCACTTGATCCACTGGATAATGGTCAATTATTTTAAGCGTTAGTTTTTACTTGATATGTGTGCTAGTCATTGTGATGAACCTCTGTTTTATCCATTTAACCATTTGTTTGAGGACTAATTTTATGGGAACTAACATGTAGAAGATTTTATAATACAGAATCAGTTAAGATTTTAGTAACTTTATGAAGGATTTTCACCTTTTTTTTCAATAATTTTCATTTCTTTCCATTACTTAGTTTATTCAAGTTTGTAAAGTTGTGTTGTAATTGTTATTATATTGAAGTCCATGGCATCGGAGCAAGTATTTTCAGACTGGGATAGCGAAGATGAAGTTGATGATGACATTGCAGATTTTGAAGATAGCAGGGTATATTGTCTCAACTGAATAGCTGTCCTTCCTCATAAATAGTTTGTGATGTAAAACTAGAAACTGAAAAATGTTTATTATTTTCTTGTTCATTTATTTATTGAATTTCGAAATCTAACATTTCCATGATGAGCTTCATGATGCAGATGCTTGATGATTTTGTGGATGTTACTAGGGATGAAAAACAAATAATGCATTTATGGAATTCTTTTGTCCGTAAGCAACGGTAATTCCTTTTTCTTTGACCAACTAATATTTGTTTGCAATATTTTTTGACTGAAAAAAAGACTTTGTTTTTGTCATTATTAGCATGTTTAATTAAGCATATAGTTATCACATGGAAAAGCCATTTTGTATCCTTTAAGGAGATAATCGAATGTTTTTACCGGCCGGATTGCAGCTGGAATTCGGAGTCCGAAGGGATCGCAATTGGGTTCCGATCGGATCGCGGTCAGAATTCAGCGATCGGTTGACAATGTCAAGCTGCTAGCAGCGCGGAGAAGAGACTGTGGGGCAAGTTACTGTGCATTTCTATTTTCTTGCATAGGCGCCTAGGAAACGAGTGCACAGGATATCAAACTCACACAGACAGAACACGAGTTTGATACGCGGAGTCAACTCGTGTGTGACTAAGAATGCACAGTGCCTTCTTCACAGTGTGCTCCCCCTTGGCATCACCAACGTCGACTAGATTCCGACTACGATCTGACCCTCATTGGAGTCTGGCCGGATCGCGGTTGGAATCCGGCTCTATCGCGACCGTGATGTCGGTATGTGTCGCGGTCGCGAATGGGCATGATTTGGCCAGACTACGGTTGAAATTCGACTGCGATTGGACGGTGTAGGCGCCCGACTGGGTTCAGAGGTTGGCTATAGTGCGGATGGCAGTGGATAGTGAAGGATTCGGCTAGAGATTGTGGGAGAGAAGACACTGTGCATTCCTAGTTATTGTGCATTCCGTGCGATCGGACAGTTGGGATTGAGTTATGCACGGGCGTGCATTGATAAATCACGTAGCGTATCAATCCTATATCTCTGTTTATATATTTGATCCACTGAGCGTTTATCCCTGCGTGACTATGCGTGACGCACAATAACCTCGCCGATTGATGGTCGGATTTCGGCTAAATTGAGGCTAAAATCCGGTCGGGGTCTGGCCGGCGTCGGTGTTCGGCCCGACGATGGTTGTATTCTGGCCGGAATTCGGCCGAATCGTAGCCGCCGGCACTGCAGCCGCTGGTGGCTGCAATCGGCCAGATTCTGGCCGTAATCG
>JBAMHZ010208400.1:0-14302 GCA_037177395.1 Alpinia galanga | reverse complement strand
TGTTGATACTGCTATATTTTTATTTTATACTATAGAGTTGAAAAATAGATAGGGGAAAATAAAGTCAATGAAAACTTCCTCAAGTATTTGGGTCAGGATACAATGAAAGTCGAATCGGGTTAAAGCAGTTCAAATAATATCATAATTAAGATGAAGCGGTTCGACCCAGGGAGAAGCCGGATGAGCCCGATGAGATGACGTGGCTGCCAAACATACCCCTGAGCCGAGGCAGATCAGTTCTGTTAGTAGGTAGAGTCCCGGGCCGAGACAGACCAGTCTGTCAGCAAGCAGACTCCCGAGCCACGACAAATCAGCTCTGTCAGCAGATAGACTCCTGGGCCGAGGCAAATTAGCTCTGTCAGCAGGCAGACTCCCGAGCTAAGACAGATTAGCTCTGTCACCAGGCAGACTTCCGAGCTGAGGCAAATCAGCTTTGTCGGCAGGTAGACTCCCGAATCGAAGCAGATCAGCTCTATCAGTAGACAGGCCCCGAGCTGAAACAAGCAGACTCGCTCATTAAATAGATCCATGAGCCAAATGAAACGGCTCGACATTTTAGAAAAGCTCATATCCTTTTCAACAAGAGTCCCGCAGAAGATTCCTCCCCTTAAATGGTTAGAGGCTCGCTCATACGAGGTTATTAAGGGGTAAAAGGGACCACTATCCACGACAACAACCAGCAGAAGCCTCATACCATAACAAGAAAGATGTCTTTCTTTAACGGCCTGACAAGAATGTCTAACCTTGCCACCTGTCATTCCCACAATGCTCTCGGTTCATCAGGTGTCCCCTTGTCAGAGAAGTGGAGGCGATTGTGGAGGAGGAAAAGTGGGAAAATGATTCCTATCCGTAGCTATAAGAGGAGAGGAAAGGCACGGATACAAAGGTTGAACATTTGGTTGGTGAGTATGCAGTTCACAATTCACACAATTAGAGTGGTTGAAAACACACCTTATCTTTTCTTTACAGTTTCTCTCTTTCTTTCTTCTTCTTCTTCTTCTTCCTACCACCGGCGAGCTCTAACTTAGGCATCGGAGGGCCGTTAGCGCGGAAACCTGTGACTGTCTGACCTAGTGTTAACTTTGGCAGGATAGGAGAACCAGAGAAGAACAATCCCTCCAACCACTTCGCACTCGTACTGTTGCGGTTTAGAGAAGAACTCATCCTCACGTATTTGCCGCTTCCGAGGATCTAAGAAATCCCAACCCACATCAAATACATACATTAGAATACTTTGAGAAGTAAAAGCTGAATAAGCTACACCAAGTTCTACAAATCCTAATCAATATTCTTTGAAGAAGAATCAGACTTTGAGAGTTTCTTCTGCCATTTCTTTAAAAAAATTCCTTTATTGCTTTGGGGGGAAAGAGTTGCATGTGGATACATGCAAAAAATAAAGGATTAAATACAACTGTTGGCGAGACGATAATGCAGGAATTGAGTGCATCCTTTAGGAATTCTAAAACAATGGTATATCTTTTGAGAATTAGAATATTTTCTATGTGTCTTTTGGTAAATTGTCGAAAGTTGAATGGATACTTGAGCATGGCAAGTGTTGATGAGCAAAACCTAGATATGAGGTGTTTTAGCAAGTAAAAGAAGCCTTGAAAGATAAAAGAAAACCTATAGCTAAATCTCTTGGGAATGAGATGAAAAATTATAAGTGATTTTCAATCTTCACTTTTGCATAGATTGGTATATAGGCATGAAATTAACCAAAAGAATAGGTATTTCTAAGTTATAATTAATGATTTGGTTGACAAAAGTTTAAGTTGAATAAATAGTAAAGTTGACTTAAAGTATTCTTCTAGCAAATAGAAATGTAGTGTTTCGAGTTGTATCCATCAAAAGATATTCAAAAATTTACCAAAGGGCCCACGTGAAGTTTTCTAATGCCTAAAGAACGTACCATAGTTTCAAAATTCCCAAAGAGCTCACTTAATTCTTGCATTACCCTTCTGATAAAGTTGATTTTTTTCCTTCCTCTCTCCTCTACATGCAAACTTCTCTTTCTTCTTAAATTAAATTTTTTTAACGAAATCAACAGCAAATGGTGGTGGTCTCAAAAGACCAACACCACATGCTGATCTAAAAAATCATCACCAAATGGTGTTGGTCTCAAAGGGCCAACACCATGGTGGTGGTGCTAGTCTCAAGAGACCAACACTAAAGTCTTGGTGCTAGGCACAAATGCCTTGATGTTGGTCTCTTATGCCTTAGTGCTGGTCTCAAAGGATCAGCACCAAAATGGTACTAGTCCTTTGAGATCAACAACAAGGTATTTGGTGTTGGTGTTGATTGTTTGAGACCAACACCAAGTTGCAGGTCTCAAATGACCAGCACCATGCACGTGTTGATTTAAATAGTGTTGGTCTTTGAGACCAACATCATCTTGATCATTTGTGTATTAAATTATGATATATTTTTTTAAAAAATAGTATATTTGAAATCCTAAGCACTGTAGAAATCCATAAGAGTTAAAATGGGTCCGATCGGAGTTCTTTAAGACCATCAATGGGTTTTGAGGAAAATCCATTGATGGACCTAGAGAATTTAAATTTTTGAAAAGTTGACATATAATGAAAGAGGGTAGCGTAGTGAAGATATTTATGGAGTGCATGTCTAGTTCCGACATGCCTATGATAAGTTATGCATATGTACCAATTGCCTTCAAGTCATAAATTTTGAAAACTTTATGATTACTATTATTAATGACTTCGAGCTGATATTTTTTGGTACATACAAACTCTATAGCACTTCAGAAACTTATAGCACTTAGAATGGATTCAATCGGAGCTCTCTAGGTCCATCAATGAGTTTTGACTGAAACTTCTTAACGGATCCGAAAATACTTTAAATGTTATTTTTTAGACTTGAAACTAGGCTGTCACAGGTTTTACCTAGTAACGAATGTACATTTCTGAATGAGTTTCGATTGAAAAAAAATTGCACCTTGTTCTCATATCCGAGTCAAAAATTATCATCTCTGGAAGTAAAGAATTGACACACATCAACACTATCGTTGTGCTGATATTTAAAAACCATCACTATGGTGTTGATAAAAATCAGCACCACATTATGATGCTGATAAAAATCAGCACTACTACCACATGGTGCTGGTCTCTTGAGATCAGCACCACCAGAAAGTTATTTTCTCATCAAAAGAAAATTTCTCCTTAGGTTTTCATTCTTTTCTTTGGTTCACTGAGCTGTGAAGATATTAAGTAGAACTACCATGTACCAAAGCTGTTCCATATTTGTTTGTCTTTCCATTTACCAGTGTCACTAATTTTCCTTATTGCCATGTTCATCGTATCTGCAACGTATATATTTCCTCTTTCATCAACCGTAAAGCCCTTTGGATGGTTCAGCCTTGCTTCCCGTGGCCTTCCATCAACATAACCAACATACCCTTCTGGAGAACCAGCAACAAGCTTAGGTCTGCTATCTGCATTTGAAAACAATTGTAGAATAATCTCAACATGCAAATTGTGTAAAAATATCAATTTCCACAAATAATTTGTGTAAGAGCGACAATTGCAAGACAAATACTAGCATCAGTTGATAGATGAAATTGATTTTTTTTCAATTTTTTTAAAAAATTAATAGATGAGATCAATAAAGATAATCTTCATATTCACAAGCAAACCAAATTAACACGAGGATATGTTGCTTTTACACAAATAGAACACTATCCCAAGAGTTAACTACTATCATCTATGTATCGAGAACATCAAAAGACAATGACATGCCAGCCTATTCTATGCAAAACTACTAAGGTAAACACAAAGTTAGAAGGCTAAAATTCAATCCATTTAAAGTGAACTTCTACACTGTCATCATTATCAAACTGTGTTTGTCTCACTTATTTAAGATCACCACATGAATCTTATCCCTTCATTAGTAGTAATATTCATCTCTATAGAAGTCATTAGTCGCCTTTCAGCATGTCCTTATCATCCAACTTATTCTCTCTAATTCTATTATCTATTAGAGCTACACCTAATTGCTTTTGGATATTAGTATTTTTTTTATTTAACATTTTCAGTGACTCCATACATCCAATTTATAGTTTTCATCAATAGTACTAAACTTTGTATATATATTTCTCCGTACCAGCCCAATCTTTTCTATAGAGTACAAACAAGTCATATAATTATACAAATTTTTCCTCTGGATCAAACACAAGGAACACTACTGATCAAACACAACTCTAGAAGTTCCTCTCCACTTCGACCATGCATTCTTTATTCCATTAAGAATATTAGAGTGGAGTGTAAAAGGCAGAGTGAGAATACTAGATAATGGAGGTACAAAGCCATGCAATCGACCCTAATAATTGCGGCAAAGTAATGGTTTGATGATGAGGATGACACGATCATTAACTGACACAATATTATCCAAAATAACATACACTGAAGAAATTTATGTACAATATAATTAGTTAGTTTATCTAGTACTAATGTAAAAAATTAATAAAAAAATCTTAAAACTAATCCTTCATGTAAAGTGAACATCTAGATGAAGCATTAAGAAATCCTTATAGGCCTCAATCTTCTAGCGTAAGATAACTAGAAAAGCATAAACACGATCTTTAGGCGATTCTTGGTTACTGAATAGAAAAGGAAAAGACACATTCACCAAAACTATTACTAAAATAAAAACTGTGGCCTCTATAGATGAGGTATGTCTGCTTCGTTCAATCAACATCTAAAAATCTATGCATGCAAATGATGGAGTAAAGTTTCAAAGAGCCTATTTCGCATTGTGAAGATTAAGGAAGCATATGAATCCCCCATCCCACAGTGACAAAATGCTCACATCTAGACAATGGCAGAGAGATCCGATACACATTGCTGTTGACAGAATCAAGCAGCAGCAACTCTCCACTCTGTGTCACCTCTACTGAGTACGGTTCAATCCCCAGCTTACTTCCGTCGAACACTGTCTCCACGGTGTAGCCGCTCTCAAACTTCATCGAAGGCCGGTGGCTAGGGATTGCTGAAAGAAGGTACACAAATCAAGTTACAAATGCACAAAAGCAAACAAAAAAGCAGCGATCTTGAACACATTGCACCTGTTCTCGTGGTAGATTTCAGGGACCATAACCTCTTCAAGATAGAAGAGGCCGCATTGGACACAGCCGCAGTGACAATCTCTAACGAAACAACCGGAATTTAGCTGCATTATAGAAGATAACCAAAATAAAGAACAAAAAAAGGGGAAGAGAACTCACTTGAAGGTGTAGCAGCTGAAGCAGAAGTGTTGCCGGTCAGTAACACCATTAGGAGCGTGAGCACTGCTAAAGCTCTCATCTTGCTCCACAAGAAGTCACAGATTCCCAAAGAAGTAATGATCCAGAGGAGGAGAAACCAGAAAGTTAGAACCCTAAAGTGGGGAACCCATGTGAAGGCAGTTCTTGATTGGCATCCATTACGAGCTGAGGAGAAGCAAGAAGGAGCACATCAACGCCTTTACCCTTTTGCTTCCTTTTATTTACTGTAGTGTGTTCTCCGCTCGCTGTGAAGAATGGCCCCTCTCGTGAGGCAAAAAAGCAAAGAGCAGAGAAGAAAGAGACAAGTGAGGAGTGAGGTCTGAGTGAGCGAGTTACCGAAGAAAATGGTGCATGAAAAGAGTGATAAGCACAACAAAAATAAAATGAGATAAAATAAAACAAGGCTGTCACTTGCCTCAGCAGCTGTCCAGCATCTAGCAAGGCCTTTAAGCCACAACCAAATGACCAAGCTCAGAATCTTTGATCGCCATTGTCAGCAGCAAGAAACAAATTGTCTGTGTTCACTCCCCTAAACAGCTAGTCTAAAAAACCAGCACTGCCAACCAATTCCCCTTAAACACCAAGAAAGCAACATGTTTTTTTCATAAAAATTTGACTGAAAGAACTTGTATTAATGGCTCACCAAATAGTTTACAGGTTTCAAGGTGATGGTGTGTGATGGCGTGGGCCTCACTTTTTGCTTTCTTTTTCCATGGCCTCTGCTGCGGATATATTCCTTTCTCCACCTTCCTTTGCCGCTTTACCACCTTTCTATAATTTGCATGTGATTCCTGTTCTTACGAGGGCAGTGCTTGAGGAGAGGATCTATCATCTCCATTCTCCCTGCCTTGCTGCTTTTGCTTAGTCCTTCTCCTTTCCCTCCTACTTGGTGCATATACTTACAGTTCGCTGTCGACTTTGCATTTTCCAAATGCCTAGACCTGTTTTTTATTTTTATTTTTTCACTTCTTTATGCTGCAAGCTATACACTGTACAGTGTCTTGTCCTTGGTGGGGATGGTTGCACAGATCTGGATGTGGAGAGACCTTGCCTTGATGATGAGGAGATGATGGAAGAATTTTTATTTTATTTTAGGAGGAAGGCCAAGAACAGTGCAGTGCAGAGGGCAGCAGGTTTCTCGTGAATGCCACTGCGGACTGGAGTTATTGCATGGCTGCCTGAAGAAGTTACTGCGTTTGGCACTATGCAAGGGGACTCGAGACACTTTGTGTTCTTGAGCAGGAACTTCGTTTGGAACCATGTAGGACCATGGTCCAACTCCTTGTTGGAGCCACAAGGATAATTTCTCAAAAAAAAAATGAAAAGGAAGAAGAATAAATTGTTGATAATGATGACTGAACTACGATAGTTGGATGAAAGATAACTTGATAATGATGCTTATCATGATGTGGAGGAAAATGGCTACAAAACCTGGGAAGCAACCTGCAAGAGTGTTTGCTAAAAGTTACGCAACTATTCATAAATATGCTGGTTGTGATTGAATTGATGATCCAAGAGACTGAGATGAGCAGTTTGAGGTTTGTTTAGTACCTTTTGAGTTGCTGATTGTGCCAGGTCTATCTAGAGATTAGGTGAAAAGAGATGCTTTGACCAATAGATAGCAGTGTGGCAATGATCAAATTATGGAGGGCTCCATGTAGGCATTCATGATGGAATGAATTTATTGACAAAAACTTTAGCAAGAATTAGAAGGTTTGAATCATAATTGAAATGATCACACACTTCATAGTTCAAAAATATTGGTTTAAAAAGTTCATTTTCATTGGATCTTTCAATCCGCCAATGAATTATACATTCACGTGTACAATTTGGAAAACAAAAATAAATCAAATGATTCGAACCCAGAATTTTATCATCTAATCTATAGAGAATATGCGAAACAAAATAAGATGCAATAAAAATATAAATATGCATCTGAATTCGAAAACATTATCGAAAGAATCTGAAGATCGGAGGTCACGATAGCCACAGGACCTAATCTTCTGCAGCTACGAGAGAGACGACTTCTAATACTCTGCCCAATGAAAAAAAAGAGACAATTGTTCATACTTTCTTCTGCATAGATCACACCCTATATAGAGCTAATTCTAATCTGTTAACAGTCCATCAATGCTAACAATACATATCAAAGAGTTCTACACATTATAAATTCATATCTAATAACTCACGTTCAATAACACACAACTGGATCAAAACTATAATTAAATCACTTAATCGAATTCGAACCAATACGATATAATCGAATACATTACACTAATCACATATAAATCCACCACTAACAATTTCTACTTTAATGTTACCTTTTGAAAGAAAGAAAAAACTTGTATACGGCAATCAAGTAGTTATGGACAAAACTCTTTGATTGTTAGCTTACACATCGACATAGCAAACAAGACCATATTTAGATTCTAAAGACTTTATTGAACCCACTTTTATAGTGTTGTTCATATAACAATTAGTTGTGGACAACACAGATGCAAGCATGTTCCAACAACAACATTTGCTTGCATTTACATTTAGCAAGATGATAGGAAAGGTTTAAGCTAAGGCCTCAAAGTTCATGAATAACGAGTTAGCATCGCTTCAAGCACCAAAGTTTCTATACAAAATTATGTTTTATGTACAGTGTTACAAGGCAAAACCAACTAACATGGACCTAATGGTTCGATCCTTGCAAAATCTACTTCAGCTTTTCATGATCTTTGGTTATTGAGATTAGAAGATGAAGCTGATAGTTGCAATTCTGTACAAGTGGAGTGGGAATTCAGACACTATAAACCATCCCAACCTCGAGAGTTGAAGCATGAGGAATGCTGATGGCATACATTGGCCCCCTGCAGTTCCTCCTCAAGAACTCATATCCGAAGTTGATTGATAGACGCTTTATTAAACTGGATCCGCTCTTTGCCCTCATGTATGAATGTCCAAGAATGAAGGTCATTCCTGCTTCTCTTGCTTTCATCAGCTCTTGCAGCTCTTCTTCTGCTCCCTTCTCGATCTTTGGACTCTTTGGCAACACGAACCGTACTCGTTTCTTCTGTGGAGTAGCTGAAGAATGCATGTCCCTGGATCTGGAAATGCCCAGTGCTTCCTCGGATTCTATTTTCTCCATGTTGAACCTGAAACCTGCACTTATGACTGTCATTTTTTCATCACTATCCTCAGTCCCCTCCACAAGACCATCATACTTATTCCCTGCAGATCGAATGAACTCTGCAATGCTGAATACTAGGTCCTTCTCAAACTCTATGTCATCTTTGTGTATGTCATGGTACCCATACCTGACTATGACTCTATAACTTCTGAATTCCTTAGGACCAACTCGACCGACAAGGAATTTTTCCTCCGGCTGGACGTGCGGGATTGGAATTGACTTGATACATAGGAAGACGAGAACCTGGGCCAATGGATTTCAAATTCATTTTTCTACTAGAGTACAGTGCATTGGAAAAAACTAAGGTGCACTGTACCTGGTGAAATGCAGGCAAGTTGGTGACGAAGTGTGTGAAGATGGCAGGAATTCCCGATACAAGTTCAGTATGAATCAAACCGATGCCTCCCACACGTACAAAGCCAAGAGAGGGGCCAAGGGAAAGAAGCCAGTTGATGGGAACCTTGTTCTGGATGTCAAACTCGTACTTTTTGAGGGTACCATAATGCCATATGCACATAACAATCATGAGAATGAAGGCGAGGGCAATAGGAGCCCATGCTCCCTCAAGAAACTTGATTAGGGAGGCCGATAGGAATATCACTTCAATTGTTCCGAAGAAAATGAGAAAGCATACTGCAAAGAAAATGTTCTTATGCCAGCATACCACAATTACTATTGACATGAGGCAGGTAGTGACCAGCATAACAATGATGACTGCTAAACCTGTTGCAGTGCAATGGTTAAAGATAGAGCATTAGAAAACTGTATATAATGTCAAGGCAAGTTAATAGTGGAGATAGGTCCCCCTTCAAAGTGCATGGAATTGTTGCTTCACCGACAAAAGGTTAACCAAGTAAGAAAATGAAATCACAATTACCAAGCTACTTAATTGTAATCAGATGCCCTACTTAATTGTATCCTTTAGTACAATGAGTTACCATTAGCAGTTCACTTGTATTTGGATTTTCTATCACAATCATAGGAAGCCACTTAAGTCAGAACAAAGAATGGTCAATAACTGCTATCACAAATTCACACAGAAGATACAGATCTTGTTCTATTATGCCAACATCAGGCATTGGCTGATTCTATAGCAACAAACAACTCCATCTGCAGCAACTCATAACATTTGTGCACCTGAACCTGAGTATCTTTACCTTTGATGCCCTGTGCATGTTTCATAGTTCTAATTTTCAGCCAAATTCTCTATAGAAGTCAAAAGGAGTATTACTGGGGGAGAGTATAGACAAAAATACAATCAAACAAGATTTAGTTGTTTACTGACTTATAGCAAGATTGTCAATCTTAGTTAAAATTCTGATTTGATTCGATAAAGATATCTTAAAATATTTATTCGTTCATGAATGGACCTTTATGAAGAATATGATAAAATGGAATTCATTCCAAGTCTTTTGGTATCAATTGCATCTATATTATTACTATCTATACATAAAAATTAACCCAGAGTTGATCAATAGTGGAGGGATGTCTATTTGATGCATTTACAAATGTTAGAATAATAATATTGTTTTACATGATGACTACTCAAAAACCGATAGACATGCATTTGGACCTTGCTAAATATCCTCTCCACATTTGGCACTCCCCTTTTGTATTGATATCTATTACGCATTTGCCAAATCAAGTAAATCATACAAGACATGCCCAAGTGATGGCCCTTGTTGAGTAGGCTACCCCTGTGATAAAACTGCCAGAAAGTATCCAGCATATCAGCGGCTGTGCTGAAAGTCCTATCAATCTGAAGCCATCTGTGAGTTTGATCCCAAAGAGGTTTGATTACTGAACAATCAAAGAAGAGGCGGTCCACCGTCTCATCCGAATAAAGTCAAAGCTTGAAAAAAAAAGGCTAAACTGAAGATTTTCTAGATGTCTTTTAGGGTTCCTAGAGAACCTTTTAAGATTTCAAAGTTATGTTTTCTTGATTTTAGAAAACATTGAAGTTTTCATCTTAGTCTTTGTGATTCAAGTCACTAGTCTTAGTCATAGTTTGTGATCATCATGACACAAAGTTCCATTAGGTAGACTAGACAACTCTCGCACTAAAAGTGAGTTTAGGATCTTTCACAATTTGCTCCTATTTGTGATTGGAAGAATGATTTATTCTCGCTGCATAGTATTAATCTATCTGTTGGGAAGCATTTTTTGTCATATATCTTCCACGTAGAGTTTCCATCCTTTGTGTATATTTCACAAGAATCTCTTCTCCAATCAATAAGGATCAATAGGTAAAGACTAAGGATGACAATTGCTTGTGCTTGGGCCTAAATTGAGTCCTTGTCATCGATTATGTGGGCCAGACGTAGCTCAAAATAAGTCATGCCAAGCATTTCTCAAGGTGGACGAAACCCAAGCCCAACGTGTTCCTCAGAATGTCAAGACATTGGGCTGAAAGTTAAATAATTGTCATATATACAAATATACACCTTTAATCATAATCAATTCTTTTTTGCTAAACAACTTAAAGATTGGGTCTCGATATTTATTTTTGGTTGCGAACTTACCAATGTAAAATCTAACAGTTGAACCCTTTGTTACCAAAAGGTCTCTTTCAGCTTGATTTCTCTTGAGGCTTATCACTGTCTTTTCTTATTTTGTAGCATTCCAATTCTACTTTTTGCTATTGTTCATGCCTAGGCTGACCCATTGGTCGTGCTTGGCCAAAGACAAATTGAACATAAAGGACACAGTAGAAATTGGAAAGGTTACAAAAAGGGGAAGAAAAAGAGAGAGGTCATATTTTTAAAGCGCCATACCTTGTGCATTTCCCAAATGCTTGGTATTTCTGAAACCTATAGTCACAGCCAAGCACAATATCATCAAAATCCAATTGATCTCAGGAATGTATATTTGTCCATCAATTTTGGAAGATGTATGGACTATCTTCACCCTTGGAAAGCAACCTAAGGCAGAGCACTGCTTGATAATTGAGAAAGTACCCGTGATGACAGACTGGCTTCCCACAACGGCAGCAAGTATTGCGATTGCTAGAACAGGCCACCTCAATCTCTCTAACAAGAGAAATTTCTATATGTAAGTACTCTGGAAATCAACATGGTTATGCTCATCTTTCCTCAAAATCAGGTTTAATAAAAGCATGATTAAACATTAAGATTATTGTAGATTCAAATAGGATGCACGGAATTATCCACACCTGGTACAGACACATAGAATCCAATCCGATAGTGATTTTCAATAACATGATGCTTAGATAAATAAGCAGCTTGTCCCATATATGCCAGGAGCAAGGATGGATACACCACAAATGCAAAAGCAATCTGTAGATAGATTCAATTCACTGTGAAACAGTTAGTTCTCCAGAGATTGGACTGCAAGCCAACTAAGAAGCATATAAGAAGCAAAGACCATTTGTAAACTAAAAGCAGATTTGTTTACTAAAGTTATCACTGTCTAAGACTAGAGAGTTTCTAGAGTCGTGAGGCTGAGTCCCCATAATCTTGTCTTAGAGATACTCACAAACAGCTTAATGGAATCAGAATGATAGGATAACTGATTGTTTTGAAAGAAATTTCAAAGACCTTAGTTTCTGAGAAAAAAAATTGAACCACAGAGCACTGCATGAGGGTCTATGCCACTAATGACTTGACTAAGTACAAGTACGAGTATTCAACATTAATGTGGATTTAAGTGTTGGCACAATTGTTTCTAGAAAATTTTACATGTGATAAATATGGGTTTCAGATTTCAACTCGAGTGTTAGGCTCCAACAAAAGAACAAGGTGCTGAGAGGGTTAAACAGTGTCCAAGTATGTGAAAAAGTTGTCCAAGCCACAAATGGCCTTTTTAATGTTCATTAAATATGGATTGTTATTATATGTTCCCTTTAATATTCCTTGTTCTCTTTAGAAAATTTCATATCAACTAAATTGCTTGCTTGAAGAATGAAACTGACTGGATTCAAATGACCCCTTTTAATGTTGATTAAATATAACTTTTTTCACTGTATCCTCCCTTTAATACTCCTTGTTCTCTTTAGAAAATCTCATATCAACTAAATAGCTTGCCTGAAGAACAAAACTAACAGGATTTAGAAATTCTGTTTGATAGAGCAAATGTTCAAGGTATTTGAAAATATAATGCCTGATTGGACAGAATCTAAATAAGGGAAATTTTTTAGAATTAATAGTAATTAAGGGTAATTATGGTATTATGGTGATTTTAAGGCTAAATTTGATATATTTGGGGTAGATTAACCATCATTATAAGTTGAATCTGAGCTGGATTCAAGTTTGAGTTAGTCTACTTGAGTTAGTGTTGAATCCAAACTATGTTAGAGCTAATTGAAGGAAATATTAGGTGTAATTATATTTTGGTTGGCTCTATCAAGTGGGCATTGTTATCAAGATTAACTGGGGTTCAAACAGATTCAATTTAAACCTTGTTTATTGGTTTAGGGCTGAACAAGAATCATTTTAGGTTCAGTCAGGTTCATTTATAATCAAGGATTCAAATTCACGAACTGTGCCATGCCAGAGTTTCCATTTTCTACCAGAATATTTTTGGTACTGTATTGTTTCGTACAATATAATTTTGGTACTTATTTTATTGAATTATTAATAATAACATGAAGAATTTTAGATGATATAAATTGTAACTTTTAACCAATTTTTATTTAATCAATTGATTATTTAATAATTAATTACCTTGTTTGTTCTTCTATTTTTATATTTATTTGTTGATTAATTTGATCACCTACTTTTTACAGTTAAAAATGTTTGCAATCAATTAAATTTTAAATTTAATAACTTGTAGATTATAAGCTTCTTTCATTTCATAATGATTTACACATAATATATGTTGGGAGTATTAGCAATACAATTAAAGTTCCAAGACATGAAAAAAATCATAGGCTTATAAGATGAAAAGATATTTTCATTGGTAGGAGGCCTTTTGGATATAACCTAAAAATAAAACCATGAGGACTTAGGTCCAAAGTGAATAATATCATATCATTTGTGGAGATATATGAACCTTATTTGCACCAACAAACAATTGGTATCAAAATCATAGTTCATGTCAACTCATACACACCTCGAACGAAGGAAGTGGGGACTCTTATATCTTGATCAAGAGAACCAGACAACTAACAAAAAGACCTGGTGGGTTGAGTTAAGAATCGGACATCAAATAGAGGAAGTCCTTCGAGAGAGTATAATCAAAGTTTCACATTGATAATAATGAGCAACAAGAAAATGAAATCATCTTTAGTCCTCTATAATTTATATTTTTTTCTTGAATTCTGCAATATTGGAGTAATTTAAATTTGAAGACTCAAGAGATTTTCATTTCCATTGGACTCTATCTCCTACTATATCATCGTCTATATTTAAATAAATATCTTGTTTTATTGTTGCTAACTAAGTTTTTTTTGTTTTCCTCGTTTAATGTGTGTATTTATCACAGTTTCACATCGTCTAACTGGAGTATTTATTGGTCGTCTAAGTACATATTCGTACCACCCTGAACGTATCTCTCGAAGTTTTCCCTCAATAAATACGATTATGACTTTCTCTCTAATGTACTCATTTAATTATTCTGTTCATCCTCGTATGTTCACACATTCATCTTAGCATCCCCATCTCTCCAACTCTCATCTTCTGCTCATGTGCTTGAGTCGTAGCCCAATATTCAGCTCCATATAATATAGCAAGTCTAACTGCCGTTTTGTAGAACTTCTCTTTAAGTTTTAGAGGTATTTTACGATCACATAAAATACCCGACACTCTCCTCCATTTCAACCATCTTACTTGTATTCTATGTAAAACTAAATTAACAAAATTAATTATGAATGCCCTCTAAATTAGATTCAAACT
>JBAMHZ010208289.1:0-14306 GCA_037177395.1 Alpinia galanga | reverse complement strand
ATGTCACATGCATACCTGTCAAACCAAGGATCAGTTTGCGAGCAGTATTGGCTACACCCAGTATTAAGTATTGTAATGTTTTTCTTGGTGCTTGGCTACATGAGTGGGTATGTAACCTGTTATATGCTAGTGTAACAGTTAATAAGCTAGACTGATACTGGGTTCTACACCAAATTAAAGTACTGGATAATGTAACTGCAACTTTTGCATCTAAAGTTTTGGAATTTCTTAATATCCAGTTTGTCTGCAAGTACTATTTCATTGTTCATTTAAGTAACCTATAGTGTTTCACTTCTTTTACTCAATCATTGGTTATTATGCTCTCATTGATTGTGTTTTTTCATGTGACTGAAACTAAAAACTTCAGTACCTATTTCAAATCTCCAAAATCACTTAATTCTTTAGGTTGCCCATCTGTCATTCAGACTAAGAAAATAGTCTTCTCTCTGCCTAGTCTTTGATTGCAACTTCAAACTTCTCATAATTTAGCTCTATTGATTTGTTCTATCCTATGATTTGCTTTCCCTAAATATCTCATATTTATCAATTTTCATCATCAATAGGCACCTTGCATCATTTTCATTGATGAAATAGATGCTGTTGGTTCCACTAGAAAGCAGTGGGAAGGACATACTAAAAAAACATTGCATCAGCTGCTTGTGGAAATGGATGGCTTTGAGCAGAATGAGGTAAATCAGATCAACGAAATTGCTGTTGTTTTTAAGTGATAACTATGCTTCTCAACCTTGAATATATTCCTTGTCAGGGAATAATACTGATGGCTGCTACAAATTTGCCAGATATACTTGACCCAGCATTGATTAGACCTGGTAGATTTGATAGGCATGTAAGTTCTCCCATCCCTTCTGCATGGTTCATCGATGTGGTGCTATAGTTCCATTTACTATTTTTTTTAAAAACTAAGAATCAATTAACAGATTCTAGCACTGGAATTTGGAAAAGGTTGTCCAATTCAAGTGATTGATTTATATCTTGCTGATTATTTTTCTTATTGCCCACATGTTGATAAGATTGGAATGCCCACATGTTGATAATATTGGAATGCCCACAGTTGATTTGCTTTACCTTATTTTCTTAGGAAAGATGCATTTTTGTATACCGGGAACATCAAATCTCGGCATCAGCATACTGTATACCCATAAATGTCTCCATTTTCTTTAACTTTAATGTTTGGTTCAGTCCAAACATTCACCCATGTCAACACAAATTACCTAATGCCCATTGGAACAAGCTAGGGGGAAGTGTGTTTGGGAATTGACTGGTTTATGATTGAATTCTATAGAATTGGAGTATATGATGGAGTTGGTAAGTTTTAGTAATAACAGTTGTCTTAAATGTGTAGAGACAGTTACTTCTTGCTTAAAACTCTAGAAACAGTACTAACATTTTGTAAGATGCAAGAGAATGCAAATTACACATCTGTTTCATCATTTACAAGATAAGAGTGGATTTACACATGCGGAGAGAGAATTTATCATAAAGGAACTGGGAAACACTGTATGATCAAAGAAATTAGTCTTTTAAACAATAAGGTGGGCTGCTAGCAAGGTTTGAAATTCCGATCTGTGCCTCGTGAAACGGGCCGAATTTATCGTTCTGCCCGCCGCTTGGCACGGTACAGTGGCAGCGGAGCTGTGTAGGCGTCCTGGGCCTCCGCGGGGGCCGCGATGGCGTCCTGCGACCACCGTGGAGGCCGTGGGCGGGGCCGCAAGTCCACGGGACGTGGAGGCATCCCGTGAAGGTCGGCGGGCGAGCGGTTAATTAACGGAGTTTAATAATCAACTCCTCAAACTATAGTTAAAACTATACATTTTAATAATTAATTTTTTTTATATAGTTTACTATAATTATATCAATTAAAATTATCTTATTAACTTAAAAGTATTTCATAAATTATTTTAAAATTTATTTTATTAATTTATATATTATGAATAATAATTTTATGATTATTAAAATTTATTTTATTTTAAATCCTATTTAAATTAATTTTACTATGTATTTTATATTAAAAAATTATCGAAATTTATCGATACGATACGATACTATATTGAAACTGTATCGTTCTGATCGTAGACCGAAACCTCAATACAGGTCGAAATTTTAAACCTTGATCTATAGTATAGTTAAAGTCGAGAGAGAGAAAATTAAAGAATCTTACCTAAATAAGATGTATTAAAGATAAATCTAACAAGGTGTATTAGTGAAGGATGAAAAAATAAAGAAGTGATAGAAGAGGCATTTTCATTAACTTTTTAATGAAGGTTAGGTAACCAACTTAGTTTAGTAAATTTAAGTATGTCGAAGGAGTATAGAAATTTAAATTTTTATAATAGATGTTAAAATGAGATTCAAAATGGAAAAGTGGTTAGATCATATGATATTCTAATAGAGGTATAAAAATACATAAGGAAGCAAGATATTGAATGATTTATGAAGTTATTCAATTTGATATTGAAAATAAAGAAAATGCTGAATCAATGGAGGGTAAGGACTTTAGTTTTTTTGTATAAAAACAAAGGAGATGTATAAAACAAATTATAGGAGCATTAAATTGAAGATTCATACCATGAAACTTTGAAAAAAAGTGATAGAAAAAAGATTAAACAAACTAAGGTAACCAAAAATCAATTTAGATTCACGCATGAAAATCGACAATAGAAACTATACATTTTTTTAGACAATTGATTGAAATTATTAAGAAAAGAAGTAAGACTTACACTTGGTATAAATTAACTTAGAAAAAATTTATGAAAGAGTCTTCAGAGAAACTATATAGAGAATTTTAGAAACGAAAGGTTGTTAGCGTAACATATATTTAGATAATTAAGAATATCTACGATGATGAAATGACAATAGTGAATACTCTAGGCAGATTAACCAAAGTGTTTTCTATAAAAATAGTGTTACATTAAAGATCAACTTTAAGTTTATATTCTTTACACAAGTTATGGATGAAATTACTGAAGACATCCAAGATAAGTTACTATGATGTAGTTGTTTGTAGATAATATTATTTTGGTTAATAAGATTTATGAAAGAGTAAATACCAAGTTCGAATCTTCGTGAAAGACAATAGAAGTTAAAAGTTGTAGGCTTAGAAAAATAAATATAAAATATATGAAATTGAAGTTTAGCAGCAGTAGATGTAGTTAGACAATTGTTAAGATATGAGATGACAAATTACTTATAATTGAAAGTTTAGTTTTAAGTATATAGGATCCTTCTTGCAAAAGGATGGAAGGGTTGATAGAGATTTTTACATAAAATAAAAATAGGATGACTTAAATGAAGGAGAGTGTAAGGTGTTCTTTATGATCGTAAGGTACTTTTAAAGTTTAAAGCGATGTTCTATAAAACGGGAGTTAAATCTGCTGTGTTTTATGGAGCCAAATGTTAACTTTGAAGTAGGCACATGAGCAGCAAATGAAAATCGTAGAGATGAGAATGTTAAGGTGGAGATATATGAGAATGAATATAATAAGAAATGAGAACATTATAAAAAAATTGAAGTTTCACTTATTAAGAGTAAACATCGAGAGATGCATTTAAGATAATATGAATATGTACTTAGGCGATTAATAAATATTCCAGTTAGGTGATGTGAGACTATGACAAATACATACATTAATCGAGGAAGAGGAAATCAAATAAGACTTGGTTAGCAACAATAAAATAAAATAAAATAAAATTCGTTTAAATATAGATGATAATATAGTAAGGGATCAAGCTCAATTACATAGGAGGATGTATATAGCTGACTCCACTTAGCGAGATAAATACTTGATTGATGTTGTTGTTTTGTAGCTTGTGTTTGAACAATATGTCAAAAAAAAACTATTTCATTGTACATGGGACACAAAGTCCAAAGTTAGGTCTATAGTTGTGTTCTCTTCTTTCTTTACTTCAGCTTCTTCATTCTTTCCCCTCTAAAACAATATCATTCTAGTTGAAGGTTGAAAGTTCAACATAACTTAGAGATTTTGAACCTTGCTTATAATACATCTATGATTATCAGGCTCTATTCTTCCAACATTGTAAATTGAACTTCTATAGGAATACCATAAGCATGCCTTTATAAACAAATGAATTAGTACATGAGGATAAGATTTAAAGTGTGATTTGCATCAACAATGATATGGTTGGACACCATAATGTGCTAACCTTGGCACATGTCGAAGCGAGAGATGAATTAAAGAGATTTACACCTTTAGTCCTCTTTTACACAGATTAAAAGTCATATGGAGACGAATTCAAATGAGGTTTACACCTTTATTCCCCTTTCACCTAATATATTTACCTAATATTCTAATTAGGCAGTTAATTGTTGTAGCACACTATGCCATCTCTTGGCATGGTTTAACATGTATTGAAGCATATGCCAAAATAGGTTCAAGTAAGTTTTACTACATCTAAAAATATGACTAAAAATAGAAATTAGAATGCCAATTGAAATTTTGGTGCATTATACTATGTTTAGAGTAATAAATCTCTCGTGTTGTGTATACAAGAGTTGTAGTTTTTGCTCCTTTATTGAAATGCTGACACATTCCTAGATGTGTCATATTTGGACCTTCGGCAAGTGCTTTTGACAACGTATTGATGGTGATTTTGTTGCTCTAATGAACTTCGAGGCAGGTTTCCATTCCTCCTTCCTGTCCTCATGCTGTTGGTGTTCGCTAATAGGTTCTTTTCCTTTCTTCTATGGTGTCAATCAACATTATTATCAACACAACTCTGAATTAGTTGCCATCTGGCTAAAGATAGATACCTAGAGTGTACTTTGAACTTTGGTCGTGTCAACACTCAACATGCTTCAACATACATTGAAGTATGTTGATATAAATTTTAGAAGATTTTACTTGAATTTCTCACTTAGGTTATTTCTAAAAATTAGTAAAATTTGACCATGCTATGTGGCTCAACATGTAAGTTCAAATGCGGGGGTGGGGGGTGGAAGAGAGAGAGAGAGAGAGAGAGAGAGAATAGGGTGGATAATAAAAGTTTGGGTAAAAGACATAAGACACGTAAGAAATTGTGATGCCTATAGCAAGGCTAGATTAGTGGAGCCAATAGAAGAGTGAAGGATATCCTCATAATTAACTACAGGGATGTTGGCGCTATGGGAACAAGTCTTACAAGAATCAAAAGAGGATGTTGAAAAAGATTAATCTAGTTGAGTTTCAAAGGTTTAACAAATTTCTACAAACAAAAAAGAATTGTACGGTTCATCCAGTCACACAATATGAGAAATGAAGCAACTTTGGTGAGCGCAAGCTCTATGTGCACCATGACCACTTTGGTGGCATTTGGAAAATGACCTGAAACTAGTGGTGTAATCTTAGAAGAATTGGAGGGTGAGGCATAGAACACTGAAAAATTCATGGGCAAGGACTGGATTGTAGCATCTGCATGTAACTGGGAGTCACAGGAGTATGAGTGTATTGTTTATGTAACTGGACTGTAGAATCAACAAATCCCACCTTCAGCTTCTGTTTTAGGGCCATGACATCAGTAGCAAATACTAGATGATACACACGATTATTCCAACTTCCATTTGGGTGCAACATACATTTGTGTCAGGAAATACAATCACTTGCTTCCATTGAAGATAGTTGGAGTTCAGAACCATTGAGTTTGATAGAACTCTTAAAGTGATGTTCAAATTGGCTAAACATGAGATATAATTTAATAGAGAAAGCAGATGATTCCCTGAATGAGTAAAATAGCTTTGAGAGTAATCAACAGATTGAGACATGATGTGACATAATGGGGGTTAGGTTTGAGAGGAAAGAGTTTATATTCCTTACACTGTACAACAGCAACAACAACCAAGCTTTATCCCACTAGGTGGAGTTGACTATATGTATCCTTCTACACCATTGAGCTCTATCCCCTACTATATCATTATTTATACTTATCTTATTTTATTATTGCCAATCAAGTTTTTTTTAGTCTTCCTCTTCCTTGTTTGATGTGTGTATTTGTTATAGTTTCATATCGCCTAACTGGAGCATTTATTGATCGTCTATGTCTATATCACTTTAAATGTGTTGCTTGGAGTTTTTCCTTAATAGATACACTTTCTCTTTAGTGATATTATTTTTTATCCTGTCCATTCTTGTGTGTCCATACATCCATCTTAACATCCTTATCTTTACAACTCTCTTCTTCTGCTCATGTGCTCGAGTTGTAGCCCAATATTCAGTGCTATATAACATAGCAGGTTTAACCGCCGTTTTGTAGAACTTCCCTTTAAGTTTTAAAAATACTTTATGATCACATAAAACACCCAACAATTTCTTTCATTTCAACCATCCTGCTTATATTCTATATAAGATATCTCTTTCAATTTCTCTATCGTCTTGCAAAAATGATTTTAAATACTTAAAGCTCTACAACTAATCATTTCTTATCTTAACACTTGTCTCATTACGTCTAATATTTCTAAACTTAAATTTCATATATTCTGTCTTTACACTACTAAGTCTAAAACCTTTCACTTCTAGTGTTTTTTTTGCCAAAATTCTAATTTAACATTTACTCCTTCATGTGTCTCATGTATCAAAATAATATCATATGCAAACAACATGCACCACGGTACTGTGTTTTCAATGTGTCTAGTGAGTTTGTCCACGATTAGTGTAAAAAGATAGAGACTTAGAACTGAGGGAAGAAAAAAAAATGTATATTCCTTGCACTGTATTATGGCAGAAAAAAAATGCAATATATAAAAGAGGGTGGGAGTCAAGAGAGAAGCTTGTGCACAGCTACAGTGAGGAAGGGCAATCACTGGCGGTGGGGAAGGCTTAATATCCCTTTGATACTAGTTGAAACAAGGGTTAGAAAAGGAAACTGGGATTGCAGCTTATTCATTGGTTACTGCACACATTGACCTGTGTGGTACAAGGTGAGTCAAACAGCAAATGCACTAGAACATATCAAATCATTTATTTTAACAGAAGCATATTCTATTCAGTGGATTAAGTCTTTAAATAAACGCAGCCATATAAAGGATAAATAAGAGAAACCTTCCCTTGCTAATCAATCTAAAATCTAGATACATGTTTCTAATAAATATAATCACTAGCTAGAGACACCATTCTAATTGATTTAATCCCAAGATACAACATAATTTTCATTATTTTCATTTGTCGGTGTCAGATTATTGTCATTAGCATGTAAGCATGAAGTTAGAAAACTTGCTAAACACTATGCCATGTTGGAAGACTGGTTAGGTAGAACATTGATGGAGGAGGATTTTGCCAAGTTTACATAATTGTTCATCATAACCTTTTTATTTTGATATTATTAACAATTAAATTTCCAACAATCTTCCTTAATATGTAATACAATTTGCAGCTTTGAAAAGCAAGATGGAGTTGTTCTAATAGCCACAACTACCAAACTTAATAAAATTGATGAGGCTTTGCGAAGGCCTGGACGTATGGATAGGGTACTACAACTTCAACGGCCAACTCAGATGGAAAGAGAAAAAATATTATGTTTTGCTGCTAAAGATACAATGGATGATGAGCTTATTGATTTTGTTGACTGGAAGAAGGTTAATTACATAAACCCTCATGCCTTGTTTCTCTGTTCCTCTTGTTAATTCTATTTCTTTGTTAGAAAATAATTGAAGAATGTCTTGTTGCTGAATTTGGTTTTGGAAGATAATTTCATTTTCATATGCATTTTATTATTCATAAGATTTCTATAGAAGCTTTTTTGTGAACTTGAATACTTTTTTCAGTGCCCCAAATCTTTACTGAATGTCTCAATGCCCTTGCGAATGTGATCTCTTGGATATTGAACTTTGACATATCAGTAATTTAATTTGTTATACCAGAAGGTCTTCACATGCTTATTGCTTCAAGTACTAGTTTCCCTTTCTCCTTTGAAGGAAGCATCATATCCTGTCTGAGTCAACTTCTTTATCCTTTTTCCATAAGCCTGTCCATCAAATGATGCTTGACACCATGGCCCACAGGGCAAGGATTGTCATGCTAAATATTTATTTGTCTCTACATTGTTACTTTCTGTTGACCTGATTTGTTGCTACCTCTTCCTCATCTATAATCATTCAAATGTCTGTCACCAAAGTGTATCTTTTGAGACACTCAGCCCAATTTTGAATTTCACATTGAACCATTTTCCTATGCATTCATAGTTGTTCAATTTTTGTTGTATTTCATGTGTAAGTTTGTTTATTACTATTTTTTGGGCTTGGTATGTTATTTTGTTTTGCTTAATTAAGTCCCTGTTTTATTATCTTTTACTTGGTGTATTGTATTTGTGCACTTGACCAAATTTTCTGCTTGATATGCAATATAATGCATGAAATTGTCAACCCGTTCTTGACCATTACTTGAGTGATATCACTTTGTTTCTTTAACCATTGAATATTCGATCACAAAGCTAAAAGGTTACTTGTAAACATTCCACACAAAGACAGAAGACCTTTGATACTGAGTTAATATTAAAAAAATATGAATGCTTCCTATGCTTGCTAAACACTTCAATGATTGTCTTTTGTAAAATCCTTTAAACTCCCAACATTACTCACTAAATTGTCGAGAAACTTTGATTTTTCACATATAAGCATTATATCTACAATTGCATGGTATTTTTTTCTGTGTTTCGAAGATAAGGGATTTAATTTGCATTGTGTTTGAACTTCCATTTTCAGGTTGCTGAGAAGACTGCTTTGCTAAGGCCAACAGAATTGAAGCTTGTGCCCTTGGCACTTGAAGCTAGTGCATTCCGCAACAAGGTTCTTGATGCTGATGAACTGATATCCTATTGTAGTTGGTTTGCGGTATGTAGCAATTTTGTAACTCTTATTTTAATATCTTGCAGGCAAAATGTTCTTTTAGCAAATTTAGAATATCGTAATGTCTAACTATCTGATTTCTGCGATGGATCCTGTTAAGATTTACTAATAAGAAATTCAAATTGTATGAGCAGAATTCAATAATAATAATAAAAAAGAATCTTAAAATAAGGCTACAGTCACATAGATGAAGAAAATACATGGTAAATTTCATAAGCTCAGTATACAATAAAGAAAATTGATTCAATAATGAGTAGGAAGAGCATGTGGACACGGACATTACAGATGTTGATGGAGAAATTTGAATTGATGAGAAAAAAAATCAAAATTAACCAAGGAATGTCAATAGGACGAGGGAAGTTCAAGGTGTAGTAGCTGGTAGCCTCTCTTTCACAATGATACCATCACATGGTTACATCAGTTGTAAATTATTTCCTAAACTATGCTTGTCATCTATTATTTACTAATGAATCATGATGCATGTCTTGGTAAATTTCAAGTTTAACATGTGGATGACACATATAACCCATCATTTATTTAATTTTTAGGTTATCATGTTAATGACAGTGTTTTTTTAAACATTCTTTACAGAGCTTGAGTAAATTTGTTCCTACATGGATGAGACAGACAACAGGGTTTAGAAGGATAAGCAAATCTTTAGTTGATCATTTAGGATTGGCATTGACAAGGCAGGATATGGAATCAGTTGTTGATTTAATGGAACCTTATGGTCAGATAAGTAATGGTATCGAGTTATATAGCCCTCCACTTGATGTAAGCAACTCTGACATAATATGCCATGTTTCTTTCTTATTTGATCAATACTTATGTGCAGTTTCAACATATTTTCCTATTTCTCTTTTGGACATTATTCATAGCCTTATTTGAGTTCTAGTTCCTGAATCATACAATAACTTGAGCAATTTTTTAATAACAGCTGGTGGTGTGCTTTATGATTTTGTTTTTAAATTATGAATCAATTGAGTACTTCAATCGTTGATGTAATCAATGGTTAAGAGATTGTATTTCCATGAATTTGAATCATTATATTAGAAAATCAAGGTGTATTGAGTTTGATTAAATAATTAATTAACATAAAATCTAGTTTGCTTATTTTCTGACGCTCTCCTTCACATGTATAGGCATGCAGTGAATTAGACTTGCCCAAGCCCAATTTGTGGATTGATTTAACCAGTTTATTTAGTTAATGACATTCGGTAATGGTAGTATTCTTACCCCAACCTCCAAACTTTTTGCTGCAATACCATGTTATGTTTGATTCTGTGACCCTATGATACGAAAGGCTCAAGCGAATGACTCAATGCTACAATAGAATAATTTAAGCTATAGTAGTTAATAGTTTTACATTTTATGGAGTATATATCTACGGATGGTTTAGTCCCACATGAACATTTAGTTATTGGATGGTTTATTGGAGTATATATCTATGGTGCCATAGTTCCTTTGTGAATACAATATAATATTTTCCCTCTCAATGGTTGATACTCCTTGGTAGCAGATAAAGCCTCTCCCTGAAGCATCAAGAGATTAATTTTCTACCTTAGCTTCCTGTGTATCCTTCTTTTCTGCATCCTTCAAAATTGCATTAACATCGCCTCATCTATATCATGATCCGGATAGGATTGCTGCCATCTTTAAATCCATCTCTAATCGCAATCAAACTTGAAAGGAAAAAGAATCAGATAAATCACCTCATTCCCTATAACCATGATGGTTTTATAGTGCCTGGAGTATTGACACATGATGCACATTTCCATCTAACAAACCTATTGCTTAATTGCTACCTTCCTCTCTGTCCCTGATAGGGATAACAACTGGTCAGGCACCCATGATTTATCATACTTATTAGCTCGTACCTTTTGAATTACACAAGTCCGTTACCTACATAAATTCTAAAACCCATATGGTGACAACCTGTTTAATCAAGTAGGTTTGCAAACTTGCCGTAAATACCTAAATAAATGGATAATCAAATTCCTCCTGAAGACAAAAAATTTGACTAACATCAATCAACAAATATAATGACAATAAATTAGCAAACTCTTAAATCATCAATTAGCATAAATACAACCAAGGGACTTGTTTGAAAATAGTAGTGGGAAAAGATCATCTACTAAAAAGAGGTTTTTTTTAATCTGTACATTTATTTGTTTATTGATATTCGTGGGTACTCATGACCATGCAAATACCAAAAAGACATGTAATTGCATGACTAATTAATACCCATAGCCTACCCGCAATGATAAACAGGTACCAAACTCAACCAGTTTTAGTTTGGTACTTGTGGATACCTAGTTATTATATTGTGATCCCTAAACATGTTATCGTTGGCTCCACCATCTGGATGCACACCTAGGTCCTAGAACCTTGGAGAATCTCTGAGTCCTTTCACGTATATAATCAATAATCAATTCATCTTCCACTTAATCTAATCTGTATGTCCAATTGTTGCTCTTGTAATACAAGAAAATAGTACCAAAAAAGGTTCATATTTAAATGAAAATAGAGAGAGGCAATGGAATATCTTAAAATGTGGAGGGCCCACTTAAATTGAAAGAAAACACTATTAAGGAGCTGTTAATACTTAAAAAAAAACGAAAATTTTAAACTTAGGTCTTTGAAGTAGCAATGTTGCTTCTTATTTCATGATGAGTATTGTTAGGATTCAAATTTCACTATTAGTTTTCACTTGATTCTACTTGTGTGTATGAATTAAGGTTGTTAGATATGGTTTGTATCTTTTAATATCTTTCTTCTTTTCGAGTTTATTTATTCATTTTAAATTAATATTACTTCCTCTCTTGAGCTATGTTTTCTATGAAGGAAGGAAATAACTAAGGAAATAAAGAAGGTAGGAAATTCAATTAATAAAGAAAGGATAGTTCAATGTTTTCTTATGTTGTATTCATAGATTGAAATCTTGTACCGTGTTAGGTGAAATGGTTGAAACATATAATTTTGGTAAATCACCGAAACTCGATAGCACTTGACATCAAGATTTAAAATCTCAAGTCATGCTGCAGTTTTGATCTTTCTTTGATTAGAAAGATATTGTTCCAATATCACGCCGATGTTCCAATGTATGGTATCAATGACAGATTGGAGGTTGAAGAAAGAAGGCGATGAAACAAAGAAAGGAACATTATTTGTATTGAGTGGTATCAAGTTTTAGTAATTTACCGGAATGATCTGTTTTGACCGACATGGTACAAGATTTAAAATTATGTTTGATGTAGACAATTTCTTTTGCCTATGCTTCATCTCCTTCCTTTTTCAACTCATCTCCTTCCCCTTTTCAACTCTAATCTATTATTGCCATCATGCATTAATACATGGTATGATATTGAAACAGTATCGTTTTAGTCAATGACTGAAACTTTAGTATGACTCAAGATTTTAAACCTTAGTTGTATTTCCTTAGAGGGTCAAGAAAGAAGTAGAAAGAAGTAGAATTTGTCTTATAATTCTTCTTCGTAGAAAGGAAAGAATAAGGGAAGCCTAAATTTCAATAATTGATTAATTGACATTGCACTTAAACAATGTGTTTTTTTGCCAAACTTGGATGGGAACAATTTTGGTTCAAAGCATGGTTAAATTCTCATACCATGCACATGATCAAAACATTCTAATAAATTATTGAAATTAGAAACTATATAAAACTATTTGACATTGGTAATTTATCTTGTGTTATCATGTCAATCATATCAATGAGTATTGTGTTATACTAACATTCGACATCCTTTGTTATGCTATGTTTGTTATTATTTTGAGTTTTCATTATATAATACAATGTTAAAATTATAGGATTCCATATAAGAGTTATAAATATACATGTGTTCTTGTCTTATTCATCTTTTTCATCTCCTTCTTTATTCTCTATCCAATTCTTCAATGACACTATATGTCGAAACACTGATACAAGAACAACAACCACATATTATCTCACTTTTTTATATGGATCTTTTTACGCTATAAGACTCTATCCCCTACAATATCATCATCTATATTTAAATAATTTTTATTTTATTTTATTTTATTATTGCTAATCAAGGCTTTTTTAGTTTTTCTCTTATTTGTTTGATGTGTGTATTTGTTATAGTTTCACATCACCTAACATGAGCATTTATTTGTTGTTTAAGTACATGTCTGTACCACCTTAAACGTATCTTTTGGAGTTTTCCCTCAATAGATGCAACTCTGACTTTCTTTCTAATGCTCTTATTTCTTATTTTGTCTATCCTTGTGTGTCTACATAACCATTTTAACATCCTCATCTCAGCAACTCTCATTTTCTATTCATGTGTTCGAGTCATAGCTCAATATTCAGTGCTATATAACATAGTAGGTCTAACCGTCGTTTTGTAGAACTTCTCTTTAAGTTTTAGAGGTACTTTACGATCACATAAAACACTCGACGCTCACTTTTATTTCAACCATCTTGCTTGTATTATATGTAAGATCTCAATTTTCATTTGTTTTGCAAAAATGATCTTAAATACTTAAAGCTCTCAGTTTCACATAACTCGTCATCTTCTATCTTAACATTTGTCTCATTACGTCTAATATTGCTAAACTTAAATTTCATATATTTTGTCTTTACTAAGCCTAAAACTTTTAACTTCTAGTGTTTTTGGCCAAGATTCTATTTAGCATTACTCCTTCATGTGTCTCATATATCAAAATAATATTATTTGCAAATAATATGCACCCCGGTACCGTGTTTTGAATGTATTCAGTGAGTTCATCCATGAATAGTATAAAAAGATAGAGACTTAGAGCTGATCCTTGATGTAATCCTATTTTTATTGGAAATATTTCAGTTAATCCGTCTGAAGTCTTCACTCTAGTTGTTACTTTTTCATATATATTCTTAATCAGTTCAATATGTGTTATGCTAACACTTCTCTTTTCTAGAATTCTCTATATAATTTCTCTTGTCTTTCTATTATAAGTTTTTTCTAAGTCAATAAATATGTCGAAACACTGATATAGTATTGAAATAATATTGTTCTAGTCAAAATCTAAAACATAGTTTGTCTTCTTTTGACATTTTACTCTTGTTTTTATTTGTAGCACTTATATTTGTTACTTTTTAAATTACATCTTCAAAAGATATGCTACTTTTTATTTGAAATGCTTCAGTTAATCCACCTGAAGTCTTCACTCTGGTCGTTACTTCCTCATACATATCCTTAATTAGTTTAATATATGCTACGCTAACACTTCTCTTTTTTAAAATTTCCATATAATTTCTCGTGGAATTTTATCATAAGCTTTCTAAGTCAATGAATACCATATGTAGATCTTGCTTTTGCTTTCGATACTTTTCAATTAGTTGCTTGAGAATATGTATAATTTCTATTGTCGACTTTTCAAGTATGAATCTAAATTGATTTTCGATAACCGTAGTCTACTTAATCTTTTTTCTATTACT
>JBAMHZ010208181.1:0-14307 GCA_037177395.1 Alpinia galanga | reverse complement strand
TTAAGAATAGAAAGGTCATAGGAAACAATTCGGTTCTCAAAATTAATAGGAAGACTAATGGATCGATTGAGAGGTATAAAGCCTGTTTAGTAGCTAAGGGTTACATGCAGACAAAGGGCATTGATTACGAGGAGATCTTCTCTCCTATAGTTAAGTTTACTTTAATCTGTTTACTTTTATCGATTGTTGTGAGTTTAGATCTAGAGTTACATCAGATGGACGTGAAGACTACCTTTCTTAATGGAAGTTTGGATGAGGAGATCTACATGGAACAACCTTCTGGTTTTGTTCAAGTAGGTCAAGAGAAAAAGGTCTATTGACTTAATAAGTCAATATATGGCCTAAAGAACTCATCCAGGCTGTGGTACCTAAGATTTCACGAGGAGGTGATATCTTATGACTTTAGGATGGTTGAGGATGATCATTATGTCTATTTGATAAGATCCAATAACTCATTTGTGATTCTATCGTTATATGTGGATGACATAATATTAGCTGGGAACAACATTGAGTATCTGATAACTAATAAAACATGGTTATCATCCACTTTCAACATGAAAACATGGGTAAAGCTGAGTCATCCTTGGAGTATATATCCAAATGGATCGCTCGAGAAGATTTATGACTCTTTCACAAGAGACCTATATTAAGAAAATTATAGAGCACTTTAGGATGAATGATTGTAATCTTATAGATACTCTGATCGCTAAAGGTGAGGGTATGAGCTTGACAATGTGTCCTAAAACTCAGGAAGAAATAAGGGAAATGACAAAAATACCTTATTCTAGTGTAGTTATAAGTTTAATGTACGCAATATTGTGTACACGTTTAGACATATGTTATTCAGTTAGTCTGGTCTGTAGATATCAAGAAAATCCTAGAAGGGGTCACTGAAGAGCAGTGAAAAAGATTTTTCGATATCTCAAAGGAACTGCAACATTGCGTACATCAAAGGAAATGTTGCAGTTGGAAGTTTAATGTACGCAATATTGTGTACACGTTCAGACATATGTTATTCAGTTAGCCTGGTCTGTAGATATCAAGAAAATCCTAGAAGGGGTCACTGGAGAGCAGTGAAAAAGATTTTTTGATATCTTAAAGGAACTGCAACATTTCCTTTGTGTTATGGAGGAGGCGATTTGCGATTAGTGGGATATTCATATGCTGATTGGGGAGGCGATCTGGATAAGCACAAATCAGCATCAGGTTTCACTTTCTTGCTCAATAGCGAGGTCATCTCTTGGAACAATAAGAAACAAACCTGTGTTGCTCTATCTACGATGGAGGTTGAGTTTGTGGCATGCTCAGTTGTAGTTCAAGGGAGTGTTTGGTTCCGAAAACTATTGGATAATTTAGGGATTGTAGTGAATAGTAGGAGGCTAGTAATGATTTATTATAATAATTAGGTCGTCATCACTTACACTCGAGACCTTAAGTTTCATAGTAGAATGAAACATATTGATACCAAATATCATTATCTAAGATACATCATTAAGAAGAATGAAGTGACTATCAAGTACATTTTAACATACAGTATGGTGGTTGACCCCTTTACCAAACCTATTACTAGAAACTCTTTTGTAGGACATAGAGAGTCATTAGGTTTGGGCATTTTATGAAAATTTTCTCAACTTGTACTGTAATGACAACAATGATGCTTAATGAAAGATATAATTTTATGTGTATTAATGGTCCAATTATAATTTCAAATGTTGCACTTATTATATATATCAGGTAGGCAGGTTTACTTTCTTACATGAGTGACAACTCCCAAGGTGGAGGTTAGACAGTTTCTAGTTATAAGAGGTTTTGAGAGTAACCCTGCTAGAATTTAAGTCGCCCTGATATGTGTTCAGGATGAGGTCATGTACGACATGACCGACATGGATGTAATCACATCCATATTGCCTGTAAGCAGTCAGGTTTGAGATCTCAGAAATCACCTGCAATTTATGATACTGTCTTTGAGAGACTCTTTTTGAGATCTCTGGGTAGAGTCTTATATATAGACTGAGTCTCATACCCACACAATGTTAAAGAAATCTAACATATGCTTTTTTGAGAAATTGGGAATAATACTATGGCACATATTTCATAAATGTGTGATAAATCGACTAGGAAAAGTGAAAGCCATAATATCTGAGACAGTATATCAATATCTCCGAACCCCACTGAGTGAGATCCGAGATCCTCTAGGTGGGATCTCTTGTACCCTTATTACTTTCGGATGTTTCTTGAAGTTATGATTTAATGTTTGCTACTTTTGTCTGTTTATCAATGGCCTGGAAGATAAATTGAGGCATGAGGGACAAGTTTAGGGAAGCAACTAAGTTGTGACTGATAGATTCTAGTTTGGGAAAAGGAAGACCGATTGATGTTACATCAAGATTTAATATTCATCAACTAGTCTTTTATGTTTATCCATAGAAGGATTAAATATATTAGTGAATATAATGTCGAGCATAATTTGAGGATACTTTCGATGAGGAAAGTAGCTCGATGGATGTAATAAGTCTTGGATCTGGGGTGCAACGAGATTGTATTTTTATGATACAATAATGACTATTTAATCATCCTAACAGGTACATTGAGCAGTTTTTATTTGCAGATGTACTCGCAAGTCGCACGACGTCCAACACTGTATGAAAGCTCAGTAGGATGATATGTGATGATTCACATGAGTTGTGATCTTATAACGAAGGTGATCTAATAATGTATGTCCACTAAGGGGCATTCACTTAAGATAATAGAAAGCCAAAAGTCTCCATTAAGATTAGAAAATGATAGTAACTCCAATAGCTATCCATATTCTCCTCTATAAAAGAGGAGGGTGACTTCTTTCTTAGTAAGAAAGAGGAAGCTTCTTCCTTGGTAGTAGAAGGCTTGACGAGGAGGCTAAGTTTATACGCATAGGCAGAACTTGGTGGTGAGGCTGATAACGAGAAGGTAGGAAGCCTTTCGTCCTTATTGAGTATAACAATGACCAATCATCATTACCGATTTGAGGGTTGAGACGTTGTGAAACCGTAGTTATAGTTTGATCGTGATTATCATCCCGACTGTGAGAGTTTCGTAAAGATTAGAGTTTGCAACAAAGATCTTGAGCAGTTTCAAATTTTCAGTAGTATCTACAGATTTAAGGTACAACTTATAATTTCATAATTTTATATTTCATAAGTTAACATGTATCAATTACATTTCCCTTCCTCGATGCATCCAAATACAATTCGACCGTACCGCTTCCATTTTAGTTAACCATTTGGACATGTTTAAATGAGATCTCCTTAGCTCCGTACAATAGTTACATTTTGAAATATATTATATCTTATAAATAATGGCCTATTAAGTTTAATGGCCTAGAAAGTTAATATATTATTTCTTACAATAGTTAATCATGGGAGATGTTTAATGGCCTAGGAAGTTTATGCTCGACTTGATCTAAAACACTATAAATCATGTTCGATACGACACCTCATGAGTCGTGTGACCCAACTTATAAGCAAATGCGTCAAGACAGGCTCAAACCATGGTGCAGGACTATGCCCAACACAAGTGGTCACATCCTGTAAGTTTAAACTCGAAATAAATAATGTTTTACCAATTTATCCCACGCGACTCGTGTACGACCATCCTTCCCCTCGGCACTACCGACACCGGCCACAATTCAGCCGGCGACCGACTGGGGATTAGCCCGACACGGCATTCGGCTATTCCCCGACTAGTCACTAGCCAGATTACGACAAACACAAATCAGAATTTGGCCCACCATTACCGTCGACCGCAGGGTAAGGTGCCCAGGATATAATAATAATAAATCATTATTTTAAACAATATTTATTATATTTATTTTAGATTTTTATTATTTGCTTGATAATTTTTGAAAAGTAAAAAAGTTTTATTTTAAAATTTAAAAAATGAGCTTAGTGGGCTTGGATTGGGCTAGACTTAATATAATATATTTGAATTGGACGTCACATAGTCTAAAACGGGGTCGGTGCCATTTTTTATCATTACAAGTGCTCCTTTTTACGTTACCACATTTTAAGATATCAGACTTTGTTCATCATAATAAATGAACAAGAAATAATTTTTAAAAGTTTAAAATCTTATATTGTTGCACTTGTATTTTTTTTTTTTTCCCTTCAAATCCTTGTATCATAAAAAAAAAAAGTTATCATTTAAAAAACATCAAATTTCTTCTCAACCAATAAAACCGTTATTTCACATGTGTCAGGCAGTTTACAATTCGCCACGCAGCTAAGTGTTAGCCCACCCACTAAAACAATAACCATGCCAATAACCGAAAGCATAATGATAATCAATGGCAATTTACCGATGGGTCTAGTCAACTTTAAAAATAGTTTAAAAGAGTATTTTTTTATATATTTATTTATTAAATGAGATACTCATTTTTTTTAAAAAAAAATAATAAATAAGAATAATAATAGAAAAAATGATAAGATATAATCCGGCACAAATTGCCATGGCCTCGGTCGATGCAATTAGTGACCGCGATTGCCAACTGTAAATGTGAACCGATCTTGATCTTATTTATCGTCATGATTTGTCCTTTCTTTTTAATCATGAAATTATGACTAAATTTAAATTGTGCTAGGAGGTCACAAACAGTGACCGTGACCTCTTGACACAATTAATATATATATTTAAAAAAAATAAGTATGTCCTTTAAATATAAAAATTACATACGTTTTAAAATAATTTTGAAAGTTAAGCGAGCCATCTTATAAATTACGGATTTTGAAATAAAGTTTAATCACAGTGCGATAAAACCAATTTTCTATAATAACACAAGTCGGCATCCCAACACGTTGTTGGGCCACAAGTAATAATCGGGTCGCACCATCACCGCAAAGAAAAATGTATCTTATCCCTGTCAACAATTATGGGTAGGATATTATTTCGATAGATTTAAAAGAAAAATGAATGAAAAAAAAATATTAAAGTAATTTGATCTGTTGCTCTTTTATTTTATTTTATGTAATAATTCAGATATTTAAATTTTTACCAAACAGTTTTCTCTCTTAATTTATTCATCGGATAAATTTAAAAGAGTATGTCTTAATTGCAATACTTTAAAAATCCATTAAATATGTTACTGCCGCACTGCCCGCACCGGAGGAAGACTATTTGTTGCTCTTATCGTTGGTACGGTTGGTAGAGATTTTTGGGCGTTCTTTTTGTATGCAGAGCCTTTGATTTTGCATGCGGCTGGACTTGTGTAGGCCACGAGCTTCGAGAATCTCACGGGAGAATAGCGCCATGGATGGACAGAGAGTTGAAAATGAACAGGGAAAGAAAATCCAAACGCAGAAGGCTTTCAATTCACGTGGTGTGCAATAATGCGTGCTCCACTGCCTCTCTCTGAGGGCGACCTTTCGGCCACGGAGGACGCAAATGGCAAAGCATTACGCGAGGCCACCACGCGCCCCCTCCTACAAACGCCTTATCTTCTCCCTTCTTATCATCTTTACCCTTTCTCTAGCGTGCGTGCATGCATGCTTTGAAAATAAAAATCCCATCGTTTTCATTCGACTCTTGATTCTATTCACACGCTTCCTTCTTTTTTTTTTTTTTTTTGATTCATTGCGATCTTAAACAGGGGAAACAAAGTGGTTCCATCTTAGATGGAGCGAGACGTTTCTGTTGTATCTGTTTCCGCCATTCATTTTCTTCCAAGTAAACACACATTCTAAGGAAAAGAATACAAATTAAATTTGACTACTATTTAAAATTAGATTTGATTTGTGAAGTATCATGTATAATTTTGATTATATCATTATAAAGTGATCAATAACTAATATTACAGAGAATAAAATATAATTTATATTATTTAGTTCAACCTTAAGTAACATGATAAAAATTTATTATTTGAAAATTTTAATTTATAATTTAATTTAATATTTTATTATATTATCCTTAGATTATATTAATTGGGTGTTCAATTACGTAAGAGACTTTTGAAAATTTGAAATAATTAATTAAAATTAATAAAAAATCTTACACTTCTATATTCTAAGGTAATCAAATTCTAAATTATCTGCTCTTTTATTATTTAAAAATTATTTATTGTTTTAAATTTAATCGAATGAAATAATATAACTGTATATAAATAATCAAAACTATAAATAAAAATGCTCAACCAAATGACGAACGCAAGGAAAAAAAATTAAATTTAAAATTATTTTAATGTAATTCTTCACGGGGCTTGGATATCGTGATTCATCGTTGTCAGCGATCGTTGACCCAGGTGCACCCACCAATCACGTGGCGAGTAGCGACGTGTGAAGAACGCGAGCAGGCCACGCGCACCTCCCCACCTAATACTTCATCTATACCGTTCGTTCCCTCTTTAAAGACATCCTGCCATCCATTCTCTGCTCTCATCCATTTCCAAATCCTAAGTTCCTCTTCCACTGCCTTCTCGGTTCGCCACCATGCTTCTCAAGGCTCCTCAGTTCGGTCTCGTCGCCGCCGCTGCCTCCGACGCCTCGCCTCGTACGGTGGATGTCGGTGGCGGAAGGTTTCGGTTTCCCTTTTCCCACTTGAAGCTCTCGAAGGAAGGGCGTCGGAGAGGGCCAATACTCGCCGCCGAGGGTGGACAAGCCATCACTGGCGTCGTGTTCCAGCCGTTCGAGGAGCTCAAGAACTTCGAGTCGTTTCTCGTCCCCTTCGCCCTCGATCAGTCCCTCGCTCGCCAGAAATACACCGACGACTGCGAAGCGGCCGTTAATGTTCAGATCAAGTAGTTTCTTTCGCCAATATTTTTTCTCATTCTTCTATTGTTTCTCATTTTATTTAATTTTCCTTATATACGGCTCAATAGTTTGCTTTCTCTTCTTTGTTTTCCACATCGTAATTCGATTGGGGAGAGAATCAGTTAGTCTTATAGTTTTGCTTTTAGTGGCCATATTTTTGCTGTTTAGCGTTGTTACGATTTATTGAATAGAATCTTCTGACTGCAAAAGGTCATGAATTGCTGGAGAAAATTCCTTATCCTTCCATGGGGTCCATTATTGAAGAAAAATATTGAATCTTTTGAAAGGATTTTGCTTGCTGGTTTTCTAACCTTTATGACTGTTTTAAGAGGACATTGTGAGCTGTTGCGATGATCTTGTAGGGTTTCTGTTATTTTTCGATATGTATAAACAATTTATAGTTTGGAAACATTACTTTTAATTATTTGGATGCTGGAATTCTATATGAAAAGGATGTGATTGTGTTATTTTTACCTCTTATTCTTACTTCAATATTTTATTTTTTGTCTGCGTTAAGTAAGTGTTTTAACGAACTAGATTCTAAGATTTCTCTCGCTAATGTTCTTCTCATGGCTGCTTTTATTCAGCGTGGAATACAATGTGTCCTATGTGTATCATGCTCTGTTTGCTTACTTTGATCGAGATAATGTTGCGCTAAAAGGCCTGGCAAAGTAAGTCTTTGACAAATCACAGTTGTATTCATATCCTTGATATTCATGGGACTTACGTTTTTATTGTTGTCATATATTTAAGATTCTTCAAGGAATCAAGTGATGAGGAAAGAGATCATGCTGAGAAACTGATGAAGTACCAGGTATCTAGCAATCTTCTACTCCTTGAGATTTTTTTTCTTTATTTTCCCCTTTGATGTCAGTATGATATTTTTGGAGGATTGTTCTTTATGATATATAGTAATTGAGGTTTTTTTTTTGGTCGACCAGAACAAAAGAGGAGGAAGGGTTAAGCTTTTGCCAATAGTTACACCCCTGACGGAATTTGATCACTACGAGAAGGGTGATGCTTTGTATGGTAAGAAAAATGGAGTTACTGTGGGTATATCAGTCTTGTTGCCTGGTTTAAGGACTTATATTTTGAGATATCTAGATCATTATCAAGTTCAAGAATGTTTCTGTAAATACCTAATCTGATTATTTGAACTGAATTAGGTATCTGTCATTCTTAAGTTTGAGATGATTGTTGATGTCAAGGTTTTCACTGATTTGGTAGTTGTTGATGCACTTCAGCATGCCATAGCTGCAAGTGATAACATGAAAATGCAAGATAGCATCAAACAACAACAGACACGAAAAAAAAAAGGTTATGAGAAAAGAAGCTTAAGAAAAGCAGATGGACCCTTTCACTAGGAAAAAAAAGTAATACATTAAATATGTCCTTTCAAAAGAAAAAAATACTTTGTTTCTTATGCAGTTTATTTTGCTGTTGATGTTCTAACTTAATTCGTGTCTTTATCTTATTGGGAGCTCATAATTACACATTACACTTGTAATATGCATATTCTTGTTGGAAATAATGTTCATGTATGCTTCTTTGACATAGACCATTTCATTACTAGTTGTGCATTTGATGTGAGTCCTTAACCCATTCAGCGGAGACCTACTTAGGGGTTTTGTTGTGATGCTTTTTATTGAGATTAAATGGCTATGAACTTATAGCTAATGGTATTGATTCAGCAATGGAATTGGCTTTGGCTCTTGAGAAGCTGACAAATGAGAAACTACTCCAGTTACACAGTGTGAGTAAATTTCTCCGTAAATGCACTTAATGGTTTTCAGCACTGGGTTGGAATGGAAGATAATCTTGCATAACATTTGGAGAAACAGGTAGCTCAAAATGCCAATGATCCTCAACTGACTGACTTCATTGAGAGTGAATTTCTCGAAGAGCAGGTAAGCTTGCATTCTTGCCCTGGTCCTTGCCGTTTCAATTATCAGAAACTAATGCTTGAATTCGAAAAACATTTTGCACTTGGATTTTGATCTGTTAGTTAGCTAAATTACTTGCCCAACCATTAAAACCAATGCAACTTTCAACTTTTGATGCTCATGGGAAGCATACGACAAGTGTATTGCAGTCCCCATTTAGCACACGCTCATCAATTATATACTCTACCTTTTCTGAAATCCTGGAAGACTCATCGATAATACTTCCTTTGTATCATTTACTTTGTTTTCAGGTGGAAACAATTAAAAAGGTCTCTGAATATGTTGCGCAGTTGAGGAGAGTTGGAAAGGGACATGGTGAGACCGGAATCAACATCCCCATGCCCCGTTTTCTTTAGTAGACATTTATTTCAATGTTTCTTATGTATCTTTAAATTGTCTTGCAGGAGTTTGGCATTTCGACCAGAAGCTTCTCCACGAAGAAGATGCAGCATGAGGCTTACGAGGAATATTGTGGTTCTGTCGTATCTAGTTCTAGTCCCGTCTTGTGCTTGAACCTTTAGTTGTCGTCCTTATCGCTTAGTATATCTCGATTTCCTCTTTCCATGTAGTAATGTGAATAAAAAATTTCAGAAGAAATCAGAGTGGGTCAAACATCAATGAACTGGTTCCGTGTAGTAATTTGTGGCATCAATCTTAAACATGTTTACGAACTTAGTTCACTGCATCTGTTCTTAATCACTTCCTGTTTTTTTTTTTCCCCACTATGTTTTGTTTGCTGTGGCCGATGCTTCAGATCTCCTACGCAAACCAACAACTTATCAATGCTCTACTTGAACAACTCAAAACTCTTTTAACTTTTATAAAATCAACAATATAATTTATACAAATTCTTGTATGGAAAGTCATACTATACGTGTAGTTTGATTTTTAGGAGTACATGCTTATCTTGTTGATGTTTATCTTTACTTGTCAGTGTTGATCATTTAAAGGTTGTTAAATATATATATATATTTAAAATTTAGAAGCATTTAGAAATTGTTTATCTTGATGAGTCAAATTTGCTTTCCCTATATCAAATATTTATTGCCACTTGTAAATAGAAAAAATATTTATAATAGTTATTTGTTTAAATATAGATGGCAATTTTGTAGTTATATTTATCTTGCTATTGAAGTTATATTTATGCAAAAAGTTATTGATAGTTTGTATTAGTACCTTTTTTTTAATGTGTTTCTATTCTTTATTTCTTTTATTATCGTCGAGTGTGACTCTCAATAAATATTTCTAAGCGATTTTAATGTTTGAGCTGTAAATGAATGGCAGTAGGTGAACAAACTTGATATTTTTAATAAAATTTATTTGTATTCGTTCAATTATAAAATAAAATAAATAAACTTAAATACAGCTCAATTTATAAATAAATTTATTTATTAAGTTATATAAATTTAATTATAAAAAATAATATATGTATATATATATATGAAAAAATATTAATGAATAATTTTATAGATTTTTAATTTTTTTCTTCAAGTTTAATGTTTATAATTTGTTAAAAATAATCGAGTCAATTAAAAGTCATGAACAATGTTTATAAAAAATATTCATCAATAATATCTATGACCAAATTTGAGTTTAGTTTGGACTTGATAAAAATTTCAATAAATAAATTTCAATGCGACTAAATTTGAGATCGTTGAGCAATTATTTCTGAAAGAATTTTGTACCGGCCCAGTCGATACCGGATTATGCACGCACCGATAAAACAAACAAACCCCTAGCAACGCGCACAGCCGTACCAGCATGGCAGCATGTGGGTCACAAGATTTGTTGCACACATGCCATTTCCCATAATTCACGCAGCAATTTTTCCAAGTGGCACGCGTTTCCGTTGAGCGTACGTACTACTACAACAAGACATGCGGTCTAGACCGTGCCGGGTCGGGCCGGGCTGGGGTGCGGACGGCCCGGTTAGTTTGACGCCGATGGTTATTCTAACCAAAACTTTTCAATGCTAACAATTTTACAATCTTCGAGTGGTACAGCCAACTCTTGTTACCCTCGAGTGTAGACCGGGGGAGACGGAAGGGCGGGTGGGTCTTCGTTTCCGACGAGATGGACGACTACGCGAGGGAGATGATGGACCTCAAGACTCTCGTCACCAGCACCCTCGAGAAGAAAGGCGTCCTCGCCAGGATCAGGGTAGATCCTTTCTCTCCTTTTTTTTCTCTCTCTCTCTCTTTTGTTTTTCTCCTGATCACGGCAGCTCCTCTCATCCAATCGAGATTATGTTTGTCATTCATGCTGAATGGGGAAATTCAGCTCCGGATTTCTCCCGAAGTTGTCACTCTTCTAGAACTACATTTTTTCCCTTTAAAAATAATGCATTGTTTTATATGTTGCATGATCAAACTATTCGTTTCGTTGTTTCTTCTATTTCTCAAGGAATTTATTTTGGCGTGAGATATTGTGGTGAAGTTAACTTTTTCTGACATCTGATTGCGGATTTGCATTGGATTTTTTGAGTGTCGAGATGGAGGTTTGGTCGGCTAAATGTGATCTAGAACACAATTTTCGGGTTATGAATCCACTAAAGTTTTACTTCTGAGTGGCAATGGGCATCCTTTCTAGTGAGCAAACTGGCTTAAACCAATATGCGTTGTACTTAATTTTGGGTATTTTTACGAATGTGGATTTCATAGTTTTAAGGGGTTTTACTCCGTCATTGTGAAGGGGAGACAATTCCTTCGTACAGGCTCAATCGTGTTTAAACCTTTGAAGTGCCTTTTGTGAAATATATATGTCTTTTAAATTAGTCAAGGACTATGCCATTTTCAGTTTTCTGTCAGAACTTATAAAAACAATCTCGTTGCGAATTGAAATTTTTGACGTGTTAAAAATATTGATCGCTCTCTTTGTGGAATTTTTGATGATCCACTATGTTCAACACTTTGGTTGTTTTTTGTTTGACTTCTTCTGGTTCATGCTAGGCTGAGCTCAGGGCAAGTGTATTTGAAGCCATAGAAGAAGAAGACAGAGTTCTTGTAAATGAGGACAATGTCCCTCCTGCACTACTAGGAAACTGCAATGGTCGAGCAAAGCAACTACATGTCTCTCCTTCAGGTTTTATTTTCTATATGTGAATCTCTCTATGCAAAGTACCTAAAGTTCCCTAGTTATACTTTAAAATTATGTAACGGAATATCTTGTGGATTCAATAGTCTTCTGTTAGTGTGATAAACTGATTTGTTTGGTTCTTGAATCGTTTTGTAGAAGAGTACAGGGGTTACTTTTCTAGTTGGAGCTTGTTTGGTGAAAACATGGTACCAAATTTGTCTTATAAAAAAACGTGCAAAGAAATGTCAATCCTAAAATATACACCACTTCTGAGTTGTAGTTTCTTTAATTTGGTTTCTTTTGTAGTAAGTCAAAAAGGCTTCCAATCATATCAATACAGCATTGCTTCTTGAATATAAGGAAAATGACTCTCTAGTAGGATTTTTGTGGGATTTTTAGTTGGGCTTGACACTCCTTTTTAATGACAAATATTAGATTATGTTTCTTAGTGATAACTTTCACTAGAAAATTGGTCTAGTTTGCTGTCATTGATAAATATTTTTTGTTTGTTATTAAGCACTCATTTTAAGTATGATGCCTATATGATGATTTTTGCTTTCTAAATCACTAATTTAATAGGCTTGCAAAAATTATTATATGCAGAATGATTTAAATTTGCAGGTTGCACATGAGTCAGCATAACTTTAGTGATTTTCTCTTATTATTTCATATCTCATTAGACTTAAGGTACATAACCGAACCAGTCTAGATCAAGCGCTTTCAACAGTCTAGATCAAGCGCTTTGTTGAACTTGAACTTTGTATTATTATAAGAGCAACCTTCTAACGCAATCAAGAATTTAATTTTATTAGTCGTTATTTTTTATAATTACTTGAAACTTTTAGCAAAGTTATTTAGTTTTTTAAGAAAAATTGTTAGATTTTTATTAGGATAATTAGGGTTTTCTCTAGATGAGGATCATATCTTTATCCTTTCCGTTGTGCTGTATCAATTTGATACTAGAAGATCGTATCGTTATCCTTCTGTCGCGTTGCATCAATTGGTATCAAATTCCAATTTCTAATTCTCGGTGGTCAATACTTTTCTATTCATCTTCATCGTTATTATTGTTCCCCACCATCACCTTTTTCCCCCACCTTTGTCAGATCCATCTCTATCATACTTTCATTCATTGATATTATTTACCACGCCCTATTTTCCCTTTGTATAATCCTAATTCTTTTTTTTTTTGTTGCTACTAATTTGCGTATCACAATCTCATCATTAGACAGTGTAGCTCCATCGTCTTTATTTAATCGATAATTTTAAATTATTTGCACTTAATTATTTTTCTCATAATTTCATACATACTGTTACATCATTAAAAAAAATAATAAAAAAATCATATCCAATTTAGTCATCATCTATAAAAAATCTATAATCGTTCATAAAAAAATATCATCATTAACAATTTTTTTACTTCCACTTAATTTGCTTATCATCCATTATATTTACTTGCATTATCAATATTTAGATTGACATAATAAGAGAAAACACCATAGCTACCACCAAATATATGTGAGATTTGGATTTTAGAAATGTGAGGTATCAACCAAATTATACTCATGTGAACAACAAACTTAATGAATATAATAGTTATCCTTTAAATATACAAGATCACAATCACATGATCCCACGTTTAAAGAAAAATCTAATTATTTTTATGAACCACGTGTTAGGATAGATGCTCTTATATTTGATGGACCTATGAACCCAAATGTATTTCTTGATTGGAACTATGAACCCGAATGAATACGATTTGCCAAATTCATACAACTTGTGCACCTATAAAATTCACTTATATATTTGAACATGTCCAAACCATCTTTATTTACTTTCACTCGTTTTGTTATCAGTTATTCTATTTTAACCACATTAGTAAAGGTATTATTGCAAGGGGAATGATGTGGACATAACTCAACCTAGGGGATCCCAGGTAATAGGGGAAGATGCAAGTAGGGTCCAACAACTAAGCTGCGTAAGTGACTTGAGAAGAGCAGAGGGCCGAAGTCATCCGGGTCAAAAGTGGAACGACTCAGGAAAGTAAGAGCCCATGTTGAGTCGGGAGTAGAGCGACTCAAGAAGTAGGGGCCCATGTCGAGTCGAGAGGGTGACTCGGGAAGAAGGGACCCATGCCGAGTCGGGAGCAGGGCAACTCAAGAAAATAAGAGCCCATGTCGAGTCGGGAGTGAGGTGACTTGAGAAGTAGGAGCCCATGTCAAGTTGGGAGCAGGGCGACTAGGGAAGAAGAGACCCATGCCGAGTCGGGAGCAGGGTGACTCGCCCAGAGTGAAGCGAGTTCTTTATAAGATGTTATACTACGGAGGGAAGATTCAGGAATAGGAGGAGTCGGGAACTTGGAAAGCCTAAGACCTAGAGCCATAAAGGGAACTCCTTTGCATATCCGGCCCCCAACGACCTATTTGGATAACGACCCCTACCCGCTTGGCATGCCACATGGAGATTTCTTGCAGAAGTTGTCCACCTATCAAAAGACATTAGTTGGGCGTACA
>JBAMHZ010208074.1:0-14307 GCA_037177395.1 Alpinia galanga | reverse complement strand
TTGAGTTTTGATGTTTGACAACTTATGTTTGATAAAATGTGGTTGGTCAACATATTTGACAATATAGTTTGACCATATGTGTCATGTTAGAAAGTCCATGTTTGACTTGGTAATTGGAGAAGTCTAAGCATGGAGGCTTGGCAAGGAAAATCCAACATGGTGTTGGAAAAGGGAAGTCCAAGGGTGGAGTCTTGGAAAGGGAAGTCCAAGTTGCGACTTGGAAAAGGAAAAGTCCAACATGGGTTGGCAAGGGGAAGTCCTAGAGGCATGACCTTTTGGCACTTAGCAAGACTAGGCCGATGGAAGCACTAGAAGGCTAACGCAAAAGATGACGAGCATGGACTCAGGGTATCACTGAGGCGTGAGACTGAAGAAAGTGGTTGGAAGGCTAAGATTTAGGCTAAGGGGTGGTGAAGTCTCAGAGGAATGACCTGTTAGCACTTAGCATGACTAGGTCAATGGAAACACTTAAAGGTTAGTGCATAGAAGCCTGAGGATGATGGAAGTGACTTAAAGACTGAGGTCTAAGCTAAGGTGAGTTAAAAGTGTGAAGGGATTACACTTGGGGGAGTAAACCTCAACTTTGAGGTTTACCAATCGACTGGTAGTGTTAGTCGGTCGACTGGTGATGGGCAGTTGAGTTAAAGTCAACTGTAGCTTGTGTTCGGGCCTTTTATGCCTGAGCAGTGAACTGACATTTTATACCAGTCGACTGGTGAGAATCAGTCGACTGGTGTAATGATCAGTCGACTGATGATCCGACATAGATTGAGTCATTGGAGAGACGTTACTCACAACGAATAGTCGAGCAGTCGACTGGTGATATATACCAGTTGACTAATGAAGGTCAGTCGACTGGTGAAGGGCCTAGTCAACTGGTGAAGCCCGATTTTGCCTTTCAATGAAGGTTATAAAAGGTGATGAAGGAGAGAAAGAGGGCTACTAGTTCAAGGGCAATTTGAAAGGAATTTGCTACTGCAATCCATACCTCCAAGTCATCCATACAACCAAAAAAGCTCAAGCAAAAGAAAGCATTCTCTTTGTAAAGTTTTTCTTTACTTGTATTTTTACTTGTAAAACTTTTATATTCATTCTTATTGCTTGTATTATGGTTGTAAGAAGGTTGCTCCACATTGGTATTGAGCCAAAAGGAGAAAAACTACTGAAGTTTTTGTTGTGGGAATGATCCACCTTATGGATTGCCATAGAGTAGGAACTAGGGTTCTAAACTACATTATATAATCGTATTAGCTTGTGTTGTCTCTTTATTATTGCTATTATTATATTTCCGCTGTGCCTAATAAGTTTTGTAGAGACAAACGCAATCAAATCAATCGAACAATGTCAATTGGGGGAAATCACTATTCACCCCCTCTCTAGCGGCAAACAATGACTTTACAGTTAAGCCGTGGAGTAGAAATCAAGGTTCTGAATCATATAAAATCGATTTGTGTTTGTGTGTTTTTATATTTGTTTCTACTATGTATTAATATGTTATAGACAAGAACGAGATTGACATACGACAAATTGAAAATCACTATTCATCTCCTCCTTTTGTAACTCAATGGTCCTAACAATCAGTTTCTAATTCCTTTTATTCAATGAGTCAAAGCAAAAAATTTCTTTTAACAAGTTGTTCGTTTTTTTTTTTGCATGATTGGAATTCAACTTGCTCTTGAACTTCTTCTGCAGCTTTCTCAGGAATTTGCTCAGCAAAGTTCTAAGCAATTTACTCATCAATTTGCTCTTTAACATCTAGCATGGAACCACTTGATAGAGGATGTTCCTCTAAATTTGATGGAATTAAATCAGCTACTATTTTTGTTGGAGGGAGTTGTCCAATTAAACTCTTTATTTTTCCTACACGTGAGGTAGTCTACTTCCATCGACATATTCTTAGAATGTCATCGGGTTGTATGGTGGTATGATTCTTATATGTTCACACATCAATACTTGTAGTAAGAAAATAATAAGAATGATTAACATTTTTGATTGAATGACAGAGATCACTGCAACTATAATAAGATATAACAACTTACAACCAAGAGTTATGCAAATCTTTTCAACATAGGTTTTTGATTGGCCTCAAGGCCCTCTAGCTTAGACCTCCATGAGATAATCACACCAATGACCTCCATCTGAGGAGCTATATACTCATAAAGAATCTTACACCAAGTATATTTGCATAAATTTTTAGATAATCCCACCAATGACGTCCATTTTAGGCCCTCTAGCTTAGTGATAATGCTAGTAATTTAAATACACTGCTAGTAGTGGGAAAAAAAATACACAAATAAAAAAAAATACAAAATAAAAATTGACAGTATAAAAGATCAGATTGAGGATATAGTTATTTGTTGATATTCCCTAGCTTTTTCTCCTGTTCTTGCTTTGAACATTTAAGATTTTTAAAATGTTGAATGTAGAGTTGGCTAGAGGTTGCATTTAAATGCTAAGGAACTTCATCTCCATGATCTGGAAGTTCTAGAATTAGTGCAATATCTTTTCTTGTAAATCTAAGCTTGATATTTTGAAAGATGAAACATGATAGTCCCAATTGTCAAATATATTTTGTATAAGGCATGTTTGGATTCTTTGGTATGTCTAAAACCATGGAAAGGGACTTCTACTTATCTACTCTATCTGTCCATCATTTGGTTGTATTGATGCTATGAAAGATCAAAATTAGTGTAGGTTACTTTTCCATTACATTTTCTTACAATATGCATGAGAGACAATGCTTATAGTCAAAACGTGCACTATTTTTAGTGTTTGAAGCACTAAACTTCATTTAGTTCTATAAAATAAATACTTGCTTTCTTAGTCAAACATTCTAATGCTAGTTTTGAACATTAAATGATATATGAGCTAGTTCTGATAAGGCTATAATCTTGTGAATCTATAGTTGTTACGAGAACAATAAACTCTAAACCTTGTAGCAATTATGCATTCATAGTAGTTACAAGGTTGAAGCAGCTATAGACACTACTAGCAAGGTAATATACATACCCTAAAACCTAGAATCATAGAGAACTTTATAGCTCATTTAGTTCACTAAACCCTCAAGGAATGTAAGATGAAAACGCCTAGCTAAAATCCTAATTAAGAGATTTGGTTGTCAATGTAATATTTTTGGAGTTTGAAACATTGACAGACCCTAAAAACTAAACTCTAAACCCAAGACTAACCCTAAACATATCATCGACAGATGGATGATTGAACATACAACGATAACCTATGGAGTTGATCAGTGAAGATAGGCATGCTAGAAAATTAGAGCAAATCTGAAACTGCATGGTGGAAATGACCTAGACTGCAAGTTTTGGTTTGGTTTTCAACCTAACAAGCATCTAATTCATACCCAGTTAGTTCAGGGTTAAGAACCTTAAATCGTCCAAACTTAAGGGTAATGTTGCATGGGAGGGTAGGTGGGTTTGGGCGTAAATTTGATTTAAAAAATGAAAAAAAAAAGTGTCCCTTTGACAATACCAATAAAAAAGAGCACCCTTTTAATTTTTTTCTATTTTTTATGGTAAGTGAGAATGTATATATTAGGATAAGATGTTGTCCCTAATTGCAAGAATTTTTTAATTAGTGGGGAATCAGTATGCTTGACCTGCCACTTCCACAAATCAACATGCTTGAGGTAAGTATGATGAATCCTTGTGATCCATAGTATATCTTGCTTCTCCTGGATCCATCCCAGTACCTTAGCTAATAATGCAAAATTCCAAACCTTTAGGTCTCGAAATCTCATGTCTTTCTTGTCCTTAGGCTTGCACATTTCTGTCCATACAACTGGAGGTGTTTGGCCATTCACATGGCTATTATTATGTTGAAGGTTGCACCGAGCTACCATCACATGTGACTCAAATTTAAATTTAGAACCACAAATTTATTTGGGTTATTTTTACAGTAAGTTTATATATGTGGATCAATAAGTTATTAACATATTTGTGTTTGTGTATTTGTGTCAATATTAGATTAGAAGGATACAATATATTTTCATGAGAGGCACATGGTGATGCAAAGTGTTGGACTCTTTGTGCTACCTGAACAGGAAATGTTTATTATAGGGTATGCTATCTAATATCATAATGCTAGACAAGTAAAAAAAAAACTACTCTTTTTTCTTTAGTCACCGAGACTAGCAAGAGAGTACAATAATTCTTTACTGCAATGAAAGAAACATCAACCATATCAGAATTCCATTACTTTACACAGTTTATATGGTGTGTGCGCAAAACTTTTTGAGTTTTTGTCATTGTTATTATTATTGTTGATTGTGTTATACGTTCAGTGTTATTTTGGCATATGTTTTCTGCAATTAAATAGTTGAATATCTGAACATTTGAATGGTCTTTGTTGTTGGTAAATTTTAGTTTTCATTAATCAATAATCATTTTCGATGTTTTTTTATTTCTGCAACAATATCTAGGTGAATTTTCATTCTTTCAAGTGTATTTACTACTCCCTCTAAAATGGTTGTCATTCTGTTTTAAACTATTTTTTTATAGTATTTTTCTCACTGCGCTATGATATCTGCACTATAATACCTAAGTGCATAATGAACTGACATTTACTAGCTGCACCGTGTCATAGCTTTTCATGAAATTGAAGTACATTAATACAGATCCAGTCCATTTGGTAGCTCTAATTCCGGATGAACTTTCATCTACTCAATATCTGCAAGTGAATAATGACATTTGATCCAAGTGGTTTTATTTGGAGGACTAAATGCTGTATTTATTTGAGTAGTATGACCCTACTTCATGAGTTTTGTGGTCATTCATATAAAATCACATCCAGGAATCCATTAATTCTATGCCATTAATTGCAATATTTCACCCAACTTTTATGAGTTTATACTTGTTAATGCAGTTGCTTTATGGCCAGCAACTTCTTTTGATTAATGTTATAGCTGAAACCATTTATAATTAATTGCATAGAAAACTGATTGTCACTTGGCTAAACTAGATTCTCACCTAGAATGTATACAGCAACAGAGCAAAATTGGAGGACTATGAACTTGCAATTTGTTTTCTCATAAATAGGAGCAAAATTGTTAGACTTGCAATTTGTTCTTTGTTATGTGTTGCACTTTTATATTTACCTAAAAACAAGCTGAGCGAACTATGAATCACCATGTCATTTTAAAAAAAATAAAATTAATTTTATTTGATAGAATATTTAAGTTAGATTTATCCTTTATTTTTGATGTGAGTAAAGGCTTAACAAAGTACATATAGAACTCGTGGAACTTATGATTTGAAATATTTAAGTAGTTGAGGTTGAGTTGGCACTGGAACTTGGATGAATTATGTTTGATAGAAAAGAGATGCTTAGAGATAATTGATGGAGAATGGCTTAGAACATTCCAGCGATCAAAAATTTGTAGTTAATGGTGACTCTACAACCATGAGTGTGAAGTAAATCATCAGCCTTGGGAGCATATTTATAGTGTTCAATACTTTCAAAGATTCCCTTAATTATAAAGATCATCATTGATTTAGATTAGCTTGATTTTAAAAATTAAGATTGATTGTAATTAATCGCATACCATAATTATATCATTGTGTACCATAATTATAGGATATTTTTTCTCTCATTATTTATATAAATATCTACATGTAAATAATTTATAGTAAAAACATATTTTTCTTTCTCTTTTACATGATATCAAAGCAAGGTTCTCCCTCTTTGGTCTTGTCTTTTTTTCTATCACCTCTACTGTTGTTGCGCGCCTCTTGCTACTACCTTCTCTTGTTACTGCAACCAGGATCTCATGTACTGCTGGATCATGGAAGGAGATATCAACCAGCGTTTCCCTAATTTGCTACAACTCAAGTTCTGCCTCTGATTTTCTACTATGATGAATTCTTCAGATTCTAAATCCAATTTAGCTACCACTATTAAATTGAATGAGACCAACTATCTCTTATGGTCATGTTCGTTTGAACTATTCCTAGGATTTCACAAGAAGAAGGAACATATTCTATCTAGTCCTCCTGACCCTAGAGATCCAAAATATTTAGATTAGATTTCAGATGAGTGTTTTGTTATGGCTTGGCTTCTCAACAGCATGGAGGAGTCCGTGAGCACTAATGTTATGTTCGTGGAAACTGCCAAGGAGATGTGGGATGCCTTATGGGGCATGTATTCAAATAACAATAACGTCTCTCATGTTTTTGAATTATATATGTTTTTGAATTATATGAAAAACTCTTCGCTATTCGTCAGGATGGTCAATTTGTTAGTAATTATTTTGCTACTTTTAAGGGGGTTGCCGATGGAATTCTATTATATCATCCTCTCTCTTGTGACGCTCAGACTCAGAAGAACCAATGGGAGGAATTCTTCGTTGCAAAGTTCATATCCGGTTTGGATTCCACTCTACGACCGGTTCACGATAAACTGCTAGCAAGTGATAACATTCCCACATTATTGAATGCTCTATCTTAGGTTCTTCGTGTGACCACGGGCCGTCTTGACACCAATTTTTCCTAGTCTTCCGATGCTTCGGCTATGGTTGCTTCGGTCCTGGGTTCTTTCGTGGTCGTAGTCATGGTCGTGGTCATGGAACTGATACAACCAGGAGTAGTTGTTCGTGTATTCACCGTGGTCATTCCAACCATGTCTCCGAAAAGTGTTGGGGCGAAATTTGATAAACCTGACTAGGCCAATAATGCATCTACTGAACTATTGACTCCATCACCAGACCCTGGCGATCATGATGATATGGTCTCTCGTACTGATTATGAGAAATTGCTTCGCTCTTTTGCTAGCGTTCCCTCTGCCACTACTGCCTCCTCCTCTCCAGGTGTGTTTACTGTGTCATGTGATAAGTCTTGGACATTGGATTCCGGTGTGTCTACTCATATTACTGGTAACAAGTTTGTTTTCTCTTCCTTTTTTATTTCCTCATCTTTATCCCCTGTTCGTCTAGCCAATGACACCTATTCTCCGATAATGGGAAGAGGTGTTGTCAAGCCTACTGCAAATATCACTCTTGATAATGTTCTCTTTGCACCTAATTTTCCTGTTAGCTTACTTTCCATAAGCTAGCTAACAAAAGCTCACAACTGTTCTGTATCTTTTTATCCATCCTATTGTATTTTTCAGGACCTGCAGACGAAGAGGATGATTGGTGGAGGACATGAGAGTGGTGGCCTATACTATCTAGATTCGGTTGCACCTGAAAGTTCTCAGGCACTCTCAGCAATTGTAACTCATCAGTGGCATTGTCGTCTAGGTCATCCATCTTCTTCCGCTCTCAAAAGTTTAGTTCCCATTCTGCCTACTGATTTCCAGAGTGAGTCTTGTGAGTTCAGCAAACACCATCGTACTTCCTTTCGTTCTAGAGTTGATAAACGTAGTTCTTTTGCATTTGAACTTGTTCATTGTGATGTTTAGGGGCCTAGTAGAGTTGAGTCGAGAGGAGGTTTTCAGTATTTCATAATTTCTATCGATGATTATTCTTGCATGACTTGTTTATATTTAACTCAAAAATAGGAGTGAGGTTCCTGAGGTGTTAACATCATTTTATAATGAAATAAAAACTCAATATTTTGTTGCCTTACGCATTCTTCGTACCGATAATGCACTTGAGTTCACTCAGAAGACAATATCTACATTCTGTGATTCTCATGGCACAATTCATCAAACTTCTTGTTCATACACTTCCCAACAAAATGGAGTTGCTGAACGTAAACTCCGTCATATTTTCTGTTATATGCATGTTTCTAAGTTTTTGCAGGGTGATGCTATTCTCACAGCTTATTTTTTCATAAATAGGATGTCGTCTACTATGTTACATGAGGATATCCCCTTCCTTGTCTTCATCCTAATAAATATCTTTTCTTTGTGCCTCCTCACATATTTGGTTGTGTTTGTTTCGTTCATAATTCTACTCATAGCTTGGATAAATTGTCTCCCCGTTCTATTAAATGCATCCTGCTTGATATTCTCGCACACAAAAAGGATATTGTTGTCTCGACCCACTCACAAAACACAGTTACACCTATAATGCTATTACGTTTTTTAAATCTCAACCATACTTTTCCCCCCATGTAGCTCAGTCACATGATCCATTAGCATCTTCTCCATTGCCTATTCCACCATCCATGTCTCCCACTACAGATGCTCTATCTCATGAACCATTGCAGGAGTACATGAGGCGTGCTCGGCCAGAACCAAATTTATGTCCCTCAACTCCTCTTTTTACAGCTCCTGATGCTCTTTGTCCCTCAGATATTGATTTACCTATTGCTTTTCGTAAAGGTATTCGGTCATGCACTACTCATCCTTTGTCTAATCATATCTCATTTGATTACGTTGGTCCTGCGTTCCGTGCTTTTGTTGTGTCTCTATCATTTACAAAAGTTCCAACTTCCTACTATGAGGCTTATCATCACTTGGCTTAGCGTACAACAATGGATGAGGAAATGTCTAGACTTATCTCTCATGGTACTTGGGAACTGGTGGCTACACCATCTTCTGTTGACATTGTTGCCTGACGTTGAGTATTTAATTTAAAATTTAAAGCTGACGGTACTATCGATCGGTATAAAGCTCGTCTAGTGGCCAAAGGATTTACCCAAACATATGGTGTTGATTACTTCGAGACATTCTCTCTTACTGCTCAATTGAATTCTATTAGAGTTCTATTCTCCTTAGCTGTCAATCAATCTTGGCCAATGTATCAGTTAGATGTGAAGAATATTTTTCTTTATGGCAATTTGCATGAGACAGTGTTTATGGAGCAACCTCCAGGATATATTGCTCAGGGGGAGAATGCTACTATGGTTTGCAAACTTAAAAAGGCTATTTATGGTCTTAAACAAAGCCTCAGAGCCTGGTTTGATAAATTCAGTAATATAATCGGTATTGTTGACTTTAAACAATGCAAATCGGATCATTCTGTGTTTGTACGACAGAGCACAAATGGGATTATTGTTTATGTTGATGACATCCTAATATCCGACAATGATATAGGTGGGATAGACGAAACTAAGAAGTATTTGCAGCAACACTTTGTGACGAGGGATATGGGACGTCCTAAGTATTTCTTGGGAATCGAAATTGCTCACAACAAATCTGGAGTTTCATTTTGCCAACGGAAGTATGCTACAGATTTACTCAAAGAAACTGGATTGCTTGGAACGAAGCATGTTGATACGCCTATGAATTTAAGTGTTTTGAATGATACTGGAGAGTTTATTGAAGATAAGGCAAAATATAAATGACTCGTTGGGAAACTCATCTACTTAACAGTAACGAGACCTAACATCTCCTTTGTAGTTAGAATAATTAGTCATTTTATGGATAAACTGAAGCAAGTTCATTGGGATATCGCTACCATGATTCTTAAGTATAAAAATTGAATCTTATTCTGATGCTGACTATGCTGGATCTAAGACCGACAGATGATCCACATCTGAGTATTGCACTTATGTAGGGGGAAATCTAGTAACATGGCGAAGCAAGAAACAAACTGTTGTTGCTAGGTCGACTGTCGAAGTCGAGTACAAAGCCATGGCTCACACTGTAACCGAGATGTTATAGCTTTGCTTGAAGAATTAGGGTTCACCCATAATGACCCACTGCTAATGTACTGTGATAACCAAACAGTTATTCACATTGCAAGTAACCCAGTTTTTCATGAGAGGACTAAGCATATTGAGGTTGACTGTCACTTTATTCGCGAGTGTGTAATGAGTCAAAAAATTGCCACTTCATTCATATCATCATCCAATCAAGTTGCCGATGTCTTCACTAAAACATTAGGAGGAAAATGTTTTTCCGAACTTTGTGACAAGCTAAATATGATTGAGACATATGCTCTAGCTTGGGGGGTGTTGAATACTTCTAAAGATTCCCTTAATTATAGGGATTATGATTGATTTAGATTAGCTTGATTTTAAGGATTAAGATTGATTGCAATTAATCACATACCATAATTATAAGATCATTTTTCCTTCATTATGTATATAAATATCTACATGTAAGTAAATTTTGATAAGAAATAGATTATTTCTTTCTCTTTTACATACGTTATGCTAACACCTTTTTTTTAAGAATTCTCCATATAATTTTCCTTATTACTTGTCAAACTTTTTCTAGGTCGACGATGTGCAAATTTTGCTTCTGTTCCTAATATATTTCAATTAAAGATGTATAACTTTTATGTTAACCTTCAAAGCATGAATCTAAATTAATTTTTTATCATCGTGGTCTTCTTCGTTAGTCCTTTTTTTGTATTATTCTTTTCCAAAGTTTCATGGTATAATTTATTGGTTAAATGCTCTTATAATTCACATAATTTTGTATGTTTCCTTTGTTTTTATATAGGGGGATTAGAGCATTTACCCTCCGCTAATCAAGTTTTTTTTTTTTCATTTTTAATATCAGATTGAATAACTTCGTAAGTCATTGAATACCTTACTTTCCTAGACACTTCAATACTTCGATTAAAATATCATTTAATCCAACTACTTTTTTATTTTGCATTCCTTTTAAAGTTTATTCTATTTCTAAAATTTGAATTCTACAATAAAAATTTAAATTTCTATATTATTATGACTTACTTAAATTACCCAAGTTAAGCGGGTTATCTAGACCTTTATTAACAAGTTAATAAAAATACATCTTTTATCGTTCTTTTTTTTTTTTATCATAATTACTAGTATCCTTTTGCATTCATATTTAATGCATCTTATTTGGGTAAGATCTCTTATCTTCCTTTCTCTCTCTAACTATTTCATAAATGTTTGTTTCTTCATCTTTTGTATCAAACTATTAATATAAGCATTCAAAAGTTTAATTCTTGGCTTCTCTCATCGCTTTCTTAGTCTTTTTCTTAGCCGCTGCATACTTTTTTTAATTTTTTTTTATTCTTTGAAGAGTAACATATAGACTGTTCGTTTTTCCTTTACTTTCTTATTCCGCTGTCAAGATTATTTCTTTAGTGATGCATGTCTTTTTAACTCATCGAGTATGCTCTTAGCCATTACTTATTGCATGTTATATTTGAGTTGTTATATATTTCTCCTAATAGTCGTGCTCATATTCTCTCCTTAAATATATTATACTTCTCATCCTTTAATTTCCACCATGCATGTTTTTCTTCTATTGATATTATACTCGAGGCACGTATATAATATTACTAACTAATGTTGAATAGTTAAGTTTTTGCTTAAAGATGACCTTGTAATTTTTACAATTCTTTTTATCATTCTTTTTGACCATGAGAAAATCAACTTGTCACTTATTGTTTCCACTTTTAAAGGTACCAAAACATTATTCTCTTTCCTTGAAAAGCATATTAGCTATTGTAATTTCATATGCTATCACAAAATCAAATATAATTTTTTTCTTCTCTATTTTTTTTCCAAAATCATAACTCTTATTCACCCTATCATTTTCCTCATTTCTTACTCTTATATACCCATTTAGATATCTTCTTATCAAAATGATTTCCTTTGTCACAAAGACCATACTATAAAAACCTTAACAGATCTACAAAACAAGATAGACTTACTCAACATGAATAAAGTAAACCAACAGAACCCTGAAGACATACTCTCAACCTCAGAGTCAAATAAATGTTTCCCAAATCTCATAGAAGATACTATAGATTTGGACATAGACACTAACAACATCTTCGTTAAAACACTTAGTATATGCAATACTAGAAGATCAGTGGACCTAAGTGTCCAATGTATGATCAGCATACAAGGACATAAGATAGAATTACAAGCATTCATAGATAGTGGAGCCACTGGATCCACCATCGATGAAACCTTACTACTATCAGTATGCCCCCCAGAACTAATAAAGAAACAAATATCACCACAATACAGTACCCAATTTGATGGAATCCGAATTGCTTGCAGTAATTATATTTCAAACTCCCATATAAAATTTTACACCAATTGTGGCACATATGGAACACCAATTATTATCCCCCAACTATGGGTTGCTAATCTAAGACCAGCTAATCTTCAGCTAGTTCTTGGATTAAACTTCCTAGTAACCCCACAGAGATCTCTCCTCCTTACTTCTGACTATACATTTTTCTTTTCAACACTGGTTTGCTCCCCGATTATCTCTGACTACTCCCTCACATTCATAGTCCCAGTACCACCAACGTAACCAGAACCCCTAACTATTGAAGCAACAATATATAAAGACGCGGACCATGATCCTTGTGACTATCCAGATTAGACACACTGCTCATGCCAATTATCCTACACGATTTTCAGCAATGCTGATACTTTGGATGACCTAGGAATAGACACCTGGGAAGATCTAGAGAAGTATGAGATACCCCAGGATCTCATTACCACCAGACCATACCTGAATTTATTACACACAATACACCAAGATGACATAGACAATCTTATCTCTCGATTAGAAAAACTCGAAATCATAGGAGAAAATCCGCTCAAATACTGGAATTTAGATAGCATTACATGCAAATTAGACATTATAAATCCCGACCTTACCATCAAAACACAATCCATGAAATACACCAACTGGGAACAACATGAATGAAAGATGCATATCCAATAGTTAGAAAAATTAAAACTCATACAAAGATCCACCTCCAGACATAGGAGTCCAGCCTTTATAGTAAACAAAGGTTCGGAACAAAAACGGGGACAATCCCGCATGGTCTTTAATTATAAAAGACTTAATGATAACTGCAACGAGGATGGATACAAAATACCAGATAAAGAACAATTAATAAATAAATACAAAACTCACATTGGTACTCCAAGTTCGATTTGAAATCGGGCTTCTGGCAGATCCGCATGGATCCGGAGTCTATCCCTTGGACGGCCTTTTCCTATCCCGAAGGCCACTACGAATGGCTAGTAATGCCGTTTTGGCTAAAAATAGCCCCACAGGTGTTCCAGCGGAAAATGGACACTATTTTTAGCCAAGTGGCACAATTTACTTGCATATACATAGACGACATATTAGTCTTTTCAAAAACCAAGGCCGAACACTTATCCCACCTACACCTGGTCTTGACTCTATTTGAAAAACATGGACTCATTATCTCTAGAACAAAACTAAAATTAATAAATAAACACATTGATTTTCTAGGAGGCGAAATCGGACAAGGAAAAATCAAATTGCAACCCCACATAACAAACAAAATTTTAGCATTCCCGAATAAAATAGAAGACACTAAGCAACTAAGAGCCTTTCTGGGATTACTAAATTACGCCAGGCCTTACATTCAAAACCTTGGTAGAGTAAGCGGAAGTCTCTACAATAAGACATCCGCCAAAGGCCAAAAGACTTTTAACCAATAGGATATACAAACAGTCCAAAACATAAAAAAACTTGTCCAAGAGTTACCAGTTTTAAACCTACCATTAGATACAGATTATCTGGTCATTGAGACCGATGGTTGCAAAATAGGATGGGGAGGAATCCTCCTAAAGAAACCATCCAAATACGACCAGAAAAGCACAGAGGTATTATGTAGATATGCCTCTGGAAAATATAAGGAAAAGGGACACCTAACATCCTTGGATTACTAGTTATTAGCCGTAATCTATGCCCTAGATGCCTTCCTATTATTTATCTTTGACAAACCCGAAATAACTATATAATTAGACTGTGAAGCACTGGTCAAATACAATTCACAAATTAAAGATACAAAAAAATCTCGTAGCAGTAAAAGATGGATAAAATTTACAAATACCATTATAACAAAGGATTAAAAATTAACTGGGAACATATTAAAGGAAATAATAACTTTTTGGCTGATACACTTTCCAGGCTAACATCGTAATGAAGCCCTCTAAGAAGACATCAGTTAATACAGTTAAACAATACATGACGTTTGGAGACGTCGAGTTACCACAGTACCTCAACATAGAAGAACAGTTCCATTTTGAGGGACGAACAAATTTTACAGCAGTACAAAACTGCTTGATTGACAACATTTGGCATTTGCCAAGCTTACAAGGCACTGCCAATTACAAGATTAAGGTTGTAAAGGCCTTGATACAATATTTACAGCATACAACACCTACAATGCCGGCCAGCAAACCTATTACACTTTATTACATGATCCCAAGGGGATCCCAGGCTGGAATTTATGCTACTAAAGAGGAAGCATTAACCGCCCTTAGGGCTAATACAACATGCAATACTTACAACCAATACACAAACTTGGCTTCGGCCCTTATAGTCATATGGCAAACAGCTGAAGCAAACTATTTTATTAGTGCGGTCATTAAGGGAAAGCATACAAACCATACAGCATCAGAATTGACTCCCCAGTCA
>JBAMHZ010207966.1:0-14308 GCA_037177395.1 Alpinia galanga | reverse complement strand
TGCCTCACTACGATCTGGAAGTCATCTTTTGAAATATGCACTTAATTAACTAAGAGTCAAACTTGAATCTAATACAATGTTAACTAATCTTTTAGGGTTATATTAATTTTCATGAAGATAAAATGAAAATATCTCACATTACACATAGGAACATTTTGATTGATCTTACGACGACATGGATAACTGATTACCATCCTTCTCCACCACCATCAGCTGATTAGATAGTAAAAAAAAACATGTAATCAAGTTTTTAATGACACCTTTTTATCAAACAAGAAATTGGTCATTTCCTTAAGGATACTTTATGATCTACTTTAAAAAAAAATTTGACTGAGGGTACATACTTGGATTCATAATACTTGATTCATGTTTCCTTTTTCCCTAAAAAATTATTTAAACACTTACCTAATTTGCATCAAACAAAGTAGAATTTTTCTTGAAATTTACTAGTTCATTCTCCAAATGTATTTTTTTTATATATTTTCATTCTCCAAAGGGGGAGAGGTAATAGTTAAGTTAAATTTTGAAAATTTTTACTTCTTAAATCTTACCTTTCATACATTGTTATATTAAGTGGAAGACAAGATTAAGAGGGAGTTTTGAACAAATAAAATTCATCTGTATTTGCATATTAATGTTATTTTTCTTAACTTTGAACAGTGTTGCCATAAATTAAAAAGGGAGAGATTTTTGGTACAATGGTACCAGATAATTAAACCTGAGTTTTGATAATGGCAAAGGTTCAAAGTTAAATCATATTATGGTTTGATATTTTGTGTTGAATTTGTAGGACCTAACAGACAAAAACCCTAGTAGGTCTACAGGATCGGACTAGGTAGGTGAAAGCCTTAACAAGGATCAAAGGTGCTAGGTGAAAGATTCAAAATGGGTCAGCGCGGTTTGGACATTGGAAAGAAGTCATGGGGGTTAAAGGGTTAAGTGCTAAGCAGGAAAGTCTAAACAGGTCAGAGGACCAAGTGTTTGACAAAGGTAACCAAGATAAGGGTTTTATGGAGTGATTTTTCTAGACAGAAGAGCTGGTGAGGTTGTGTCCTCTATATGAGGACAACATTAGATGTCAATCCGACTAAGGATTCTGGAAGAATGTCAAAGTCTAGATCGGACAGTTTAAGGACTGTCATTACTACTCATATACACTGTGCTAACCCTGTGATGCAAGTACTTCTAGGCGACTGGATTGCTTTCAGTCGACCGAAAGTCCAGGCGCTTGAATTAGGTCCAAGAGACCGGAACGAAGATAAGCGCAGCTGATAATGCAGGATCAAAATTAGATAAACAATAGCCACATCAGCTTTCCAGGCGACTAGACCAGCTCTAGGCGCCCAGAATAGGATAAAGACTGAGTGAATCAGATCAAATTTAAACGAAGTTGGAGGCGTCCGAAACTCTTTCAGGCGCCTGGAAGAGTTTATAAAATAAGCCTAGAACAGAAAGCCCTAATTATCAATTCTAAGTGTTTATGTGCTCATCTCTCGTGTTCAACATCCAATCTCAGTTCCACAGTGCTACAACTCCGATCGTGTACTATATTCTTCATCTCGATGTTGGTATATTCATTTGTATTTTGTATCATTTATTTTGCATTTATCTTTAAAAGGACGGTAATGTTGTTACTGTTCCTTATTCTTTATAAGAAATGAATCTCTTATCTCCAACAAGAAAGAGATATTTAGTGTTTACTCATCGATAGCGATTTTGGATTGTAGGCCTTGGATAGTAGCCCTTTGGCTGTGAACCAAGTAAAAAAATAATTTTATCTATTTTTTTTCACTGTAAGTTTTATACATTTTACAATATGAATATGTTTACGCTATTCATCCCCTCAGTACAAACGATGAGTTTTTATATAGACATTCAAAATTAAAGAAACGGAGAAAAAACAGCATAAATAAATAGGATTGAGTTTAAGAGTTAAATTTAATAATTTATTGGTTTGATTCGATTTGATTCAAGTCGAGTTAATTAATTGAGCTTGTTAATTGAATGAATCGACCAAGTTAAATGGGTCGAGTAGACTAACCGAGCCAAGCGGATCAAGGCAAATCAAATGTAGTAGTGGGATCAAGTCGATCTAGCTAGTCTAAGTAGATTACCTTAGTTAGACCCTAGTGATCTATTATTCAATAACATTTTTTGAGAGGTGAACGCACGCACAGCGCAATGTTAGTTCGATTCACAAAGAGGGCATTTGGCAGTCCCCCAAATGTTAGTTCGATTCACAAAGAGGGCATTTGGCAGTCCCTCAAGGCACGGTGCATTGACACATTTTAAATTAGTTCTAAGGGTTGGCTCGATTAGTAAGTATATAAGGATAACTCTTAAATGAGCAAAAATCAATTCTTGATAAGATCATAATTCTGGACCATCAATCAATCCCCTCCTTTGCACCATCGATCAATCCTCTCCTTTGTACTTGTTATACATGAGTTCCTGATTTATTCTATCATCGATAGGAATAGCTGAGAGGAACTACTAACGTAGCGATTTCACTTTTTTTAATTTATTGATACATCTCAAATTAATTCTCACGCTGTGCTTGAACTTCCCATAAAGTTGAACCATCCATCAAAACTAGCCAACCGTAAGGCTTGGATGAACCCGAGTTATTAAAAAAAAAAAAATGAAGAGCCGCATTCAATGAGCCAAAGTGAACATCTTTGATGTTGATAACGAAGCAAGAGAAACCTCTGCCAATGCTTTGCAACGTTGAAATTTTTTTGAGAAGTATGTATACTTTGCAACGTGAAAGAAAGTGTATGATGTATCTTACTGATATTAAAATAGATCAATCAAGTTGGATATTACTCAAGATTTGTGTTAGTACTCTGTCGAACTTGACTCGGGAATTAGACACAATCCATTCGCGTACGGTGATCTCTCGACAATTTAACAAGCAGATGCAGAGCAATTCTTTTGTTTTACTTGTTTTCTTCACTAGGATCAACTGCTACGTTGAAGCCGGGAGGAATGAACACTATGTCATCCCACTTCGACGTGGAGTTTTCCTGCACACGTCGTAGCGAGTACTGAGATTTTGCTGGTAGCAACAGAACTATGTGAAAAGAACAACAAAAAAAAAAAAAACTCACCTTCATAGCAGCAATTATGTCCTCTAGAACTGAAACCTTCAAGTAAACACACAGATAGGTCGATCCACAGAAGAAGAGAGTAGGAAAATTGAGAAGTCGACTTTTAATTCGAAACTATTGTCAAAGTTGTAAGGAGTACCTCAATGTCTCCCTTCCTTAAAGCAGGATTCAACTGCCTTTGCTGCCGGGATGCTCTGCGTAATGAGTCGTCTAGGTCCTCCTGTTGTTAAACGACGGTATGCTGATTACATATTTTACAGCGACTGCAATTATAACAAACAGAGAAAATTATTGAGTGACGACCGATCACCTTTCTGAAGAAAGCTGGACGATATTTCTTGTCTTGACTCTTCAAGACCAAGCTCCTTGACTATCAGGAAAAAAAATAGGCCATTATACAAAAAATATTATCAAAAGGGCAAAAAAATTGCTTCGTTTAATTGAAAACGAGCAAATTTTCAGAAGCGTTTTGGGCTTTGAAGTCGAAGACATTGTCAGGAACCCTCTATGAAGAATGGTGAAATTCCTATATGGGAGTTTATGGTGAAATTCACACACTAAATCCACCACCATTAAAGGCACATAACCAACCACTAAATTTCATGGCTCATATAACATCACCTTCTACTTCGAATCCAACCTATGAATTAGATCTTCTTAGCATCCTGTAGAAGGGCATTCATAGTCGTACCACCTCTCATCCTACTTTTATCACCAAGATATTTTACCTTTATTTTTTCTTTCGCTTCACACTCTCTTCTTAATACTAAAGCACTTTCACATCCGAGTAGAGTCACATTAAGGTCCATGAGATTGAGATACTAGCATTACATTGTTATCTTACATGGGAGTTGGTACCTATACCTTGCAAATGCATTGTAGGTTAAAATGGTTATTATTGGCATATGGATTAGTTGAAGGCTTTAATTAGTAGCTAAAAAATGCACTCAGGTCTATGGAGTGGGTTGCTTAGATACTTTTTTCCTATATAGCTAAGATCGCTTCAATCTGATTGTTCCATCTTAGCATTCATATTTCGATAGGCCCTTCACCAGTTAGATATTATGAATGCCTTTCTCTACAGCTAGTCACGATCACATGGAAGAAGTATACATAGAGCAAGCTGATGATTAGTTGCTATAGGAGAGAGTGATATAGTATGCAAAGTCTATACAGTCTAAAGCAATCCCATAGAGTATGCTTTGGTAAATTCTCATCTTCTCTCCTTTGATTTGGTAGTCTCTACACACAAGTTTATCCAGTTTAAACAAATGATGAATGAGTTGCACTTCGTCGAAAAGGAGCAAAGCAATGAAATTATGACATCATTTGTGAGCACCAACGATCAATCATTTATTTTTTTAATAAGTTCTTAAGAGGTCCTAGGATCTAGTATATACGAAATAAGCTAGGTTTTTATAATATCATTAGCTTGAGATAGTGTCTAATTGCACATAACCATGTAATTGAATTGTAATATTAAACTAATGAATAATGTATGAAAAGATTTTAGAGGAGGAAAAACATTAAGAACAATTTTGTACGTGGAGACTCAAGGATTCAATTAAAGCAACTTTATTATTGAGCTAGTTAATATATAACATCAAAGTGCAGCATGCCATCTAAAGGAAAATATGGAAATGGAATCAAAACAATTTAAACAGGCATTATTTTTAAATGTACTAAATAAGCCTATGACTTAATGATAGAAGCATCATACAAGTACACTGCACAAAATCATTGAAGATGCAAACAGTAGGGGTGAATAAATTAGCATGTATTTGAGGATGCAAAGTGGTCATGTTGAGGCTGATAATAGTAATAGGCAAATTAAAATTAATTTACTCAAATTTAACTGCAGATCTGCATTTATTCTCATAGACTAAATTATGAAAAAGAAAATTGATTACAAAAACCAAAATTTTGAAAGCATTATTATTCTGTCATGACAAGATGTGTGAAATGGCATAAATCTTTCCACAACTTCCAATATCATCAGAACATGCTTTGAAGTAGTCAATATCATCAAGGATTAGCAAAAACATAACCTGATAATATAGCATAAAAGGCATACGGTGACAACATTAAAATTAAAACCTGAAAGATAGGAACACCAGGAAAATCATATACAGGATGCCCTTCAGACTCCTTCGCCTGCAATATAGATTACATTGATCATGACTAATGAAAAAGGAAACAATCTTCAATCACATATAAAACAAAAATATATGCAAACTCGTAACCTCAGACATTGTAGATTTTGCTACTTTCCAGCAATGTCAAAGCCATAAAGCTTTATCTTGTCAATGGAGCAAAATAATATAATACAACAATAACAAACAAAAACCAAACCTTATCCCACTAGGTGGGATGGAGCAAAATAATATAATAATAGCTAAAAATTGAAGAATGCAGGTGAAATATCACTTTGACCATACAATTTGTTCAAATTCATACATAGTAATAGTTTAGCCTCAGATTACTAAATATTCCTTTGAAAGTTTGGAAGAGAGTTTAGGAGGGCATCATAAAATCATGATAAACTATTTGATAAAATTCTAAGAAAGAAGATGGTGAAGAAATGGAGAAAAGGTCATTGAGTAGCTTAAGTGGATTTTGGAAGGGACAATGTACGACATATGTAACCTACGTATGCAACAAAACAACCTTAGTTCATTAAAAACAACTTAAGCAAATTGGCTTGAAACGCTAAGCTATCTAATCAATAGTTTGCAAAGTATCAACTGAAAGAGTTGTTTTGCAAGTAATAAATTCTTTACATATCAATATAAATATTTTTTAATATTTTATATAGGCCTTGTATGCCTTTGCATACTGCATATGCATTATGCAGTGGGTTCAACTATACATTACTTGTTTTTTAAACCTTTTGCTAACTTGCAGCTTAACCCAATCTTTTTACACAAGATGTGTCAGATGAAGTTGACCCCAACGGATCACATCTTCGAGATAATAGAGTTTTGTCCATTTCCCTATAAGTGGAGGAGAATAAAATAGAGGCATTGGGGAATCACTTTACCAAGGAAGGCCTGGATTGGGTTTGTGGAGAGGGCATACAAGAGAAGTGAAGAGAGAATCTGCTAGAGTTTTGTTGGGGTAAGGAAGAAAGCGAATGTTAAACTTGTTGGTGTCTATGTCTGCCATGAGTGCGAGTGGGGAGGGACATGACAAAGAGAGGGAGATGATTATTGCTTATGCAAGAAAAGGGAAATGAGGATCACCAACTATGTTTGTGAAGGATGAGAGAGAGTGACTTTGGCATTATTTCATCTACGAGGGATTAGGACTTTGCTGAAGAAAGGTGGGAAGCAGAGAGGCCATTGCACAACAAGGGGGTTAATTTGAATTGTGATCAATCAAATATAGCAAAGCCCTAGTTATTTACTACCGTTCAAAATTGGACCATAATAGAATTTCTATCTATACCAACACCATAATACCAGACTAGGAAGGGGGAGGGGGGAGATCAGAATTAGAGATTGATAGAAAAGACCAAATGTGTGTGTGTGTGAGAGAAAGAGAGAGAGACTACGTAGGTGACAAAGAAAAAGGGGAAGGAGAGAGGGCCTCATTGGGTGGAAGGATGAGATTGATGCACGACACGTCATGTTGGTGTTGAGGAGGTAGTGCAACAAGCAAGAGGAGAATACTCCACTCAAGAAGGCTCTTGGAGTTGAGGAAACACAAAGAAAAGGCAGTTTTCTATTATGTTAATATCAGTTAACCATCAATTTGATAAATCCTCCATCTTGTGATGGAGGAGAGATATTGATTAGATGTTTTGTCTCTATGAACCTAAGGAGAAAAGGGGTTCAATTGGCAGAGGGTTGCATTATAAGGGAGCAAAGGAGGTCAACCTGCTTCATATGCACAAGGATTTTGGCAATACAGTCCAATTCCATAATCAGAGTTCCATTTTAACCTTGGTATCTCTGCTCATATATGTATTCCCACTAACATGACCAATAAAGGGAGTAGTATTTTAGGTCTTGGAATGCAGAAAAGGAGAGCAAATGAAAAGTGTGTCAATTATATGTAAGTGAACAAGCATGCATTAAAGTTTTTTTTAAAACTTATATCGGTAAGTGGTCCGTATCAAGTTGCTATATGAGTTGTTTAACAGTTGTTTTGGCTAGCAAACTGATGACAATTAAAAAACTTCCGGATATAGAAATCAAAACATGGTAGGTTAGATTTTATAAGTCACTCCCAACTTTCAAATCATATCAAGGTTATCGTGTCCAAAGTAATCAACCTTACATATAAAGATATACATTGGATATCTTTGATAACTTGGCTAGTCAATTTAACTAACCTATTGAATTTTTTCTGTTCTGGACAACAGTAGCGAGTCAGATTCATGCCCCAGACATCATAAAGAGAGAAATTGTGTCATAATTACTTTTAACAGTTTCCATTATAGTTACCATAACAAGTTGAAGTACATATTTCGCCCTATTAAGGACCATATCAAAAAAAAACAATAGATCAAGTTCTGATAAATGAGAATAAACCCATTAAAAATTTACACTGAGGAGTTCATGGGATTCAAGTGATACTTTGAAGAAGAGACAAGTTGACATACTATTGATAGGTCTGTATTTGACATTTGCATAACACTAGCTAAGGCTCACTACACTTCAGCAATTGATCATGAGAGATAGAGAGAGAGAGACTGTAAACTCTCTAGCTGCCCACCGTTAAATGCTAAATCATGGATTCTGCATTTAAAGAACTTCACCTCACATATAAAAACATATACCTAATAGGTTAGTTCTCAACTGTTGCACACTAAGCTTTGATACCGAAGAACATAATACTGTTAGCACCTATGATAAAAAAAAGGGCAGCCCGGTGCACGAACCTCCTGCCAAGCAGGGTCCTGGGGAAGGATTCATTGTACTCAACCTTATCTTGTTTTTTTTTTTGCAAGAGGTTGTTTTCAGGATTTGAACCCGTGACCTCTGGGTCACAAAGCAACAATTTTACCGTTGTGCCAAGGCTCTCCTTTAGAACAAAAAAACATTCTTTCAGAACAACCACTACCTAGTCATGGAGTTCTTGCAGGCATCCAATCATAGCAATAATTGAATAATTTAACCAGTAAACAATTTACAAATATAGAATCAAAATTAAATATCCAGTATGTCTATAAAAATAGGAGAAATAATAACACACTCTCCCAAACAATCTAGGGCCGCTTACATTGCTTCCCAACGAGCTAAGAACTATTTTTCAACGATGAACAAGTTCATACCTTAATTGCGTTTGCAATTTGTGATGAATCAGGTACAAACCTCAAGGCAACTCCATCAACCTTAAGCTGAAAAACCTGCAAGCTTGTCGAATCAGGCAAACATCCAAACAAAAAAAAGGTGAGGAACTTCAATACACCCGAAGCAAACGGCAGCATGAAATTCCAGAGAGCAAATACAATTAAGGAGATGTATCAGCTTCAAAGAAAATGAGGGAGAAATGCTTTCTCCAGTGAAAACAAAAGAATCGGGATAAAAGAATCTACACAACTAGAAATGAAAATTTTCAACGACTCATCTGGGAAAGTCCAGAATCGTCTCACCTTATTGAGGGCCACAGGTATCACCTTGGCTCCTTCTCGCATCTCCACATTCATGGACCTCATTTGCTCCAGCAGCGCCTCGGCGTCCTCCTCCTTGAAGCAGAAGAGCCCCAAGTTTTTGCCGCTGCGTACGCCGGACACGAGAACGAAGTCCTCCTCGGCGTTGCTGAGGGCGTAGACGGGCACCCCGGAAAGCCGCTCCTGGATGGCGTCGATCGACAGGGCTTTGTCCCGGCCAGCAGCGTCTTCGGGAAGAGAGATCCTAGCCCATGGGCCCGGCGCTGAGGGCGAAGGAGAGGGGAGGCCGTGAAGGAGGGACTGCCGCGCTCGGTCGGCGAGGGTTTGGACGGCGGAATGGAGGCGTATTCCGAGGGGAGAGGAGTCGGAGAAGAGGGAGTTGAGGTGGGATTGGATGGTGAGGAAGAAGGGATTCGGTGCGCTGGGACTTGACGAGGACGACCACGACGGCGGCGCCGGAAGGTTTGGGGGTTTAGGCCAAGGGAACATTTTTTTGCAGGCGATCGATGGAGGAAATGGCCGGCGTGAAATTGTTCCAACGACGGCATCGCTTGAAGCTTTGGCTTTCTTTTATGCGACGATTCGTGGAGGAGTGATCTGAACCCTCCGTTAATCTTGTGGATGGCTCAGATTTAAAAAAACAGTTTAGTTTAGTTTAGTTGTTTTTAGATAACCCCGGTTAATAATCCTCAAAGACTAACCATATGAGAAATTCTGAAAGTGTAATTAAATTTTAACGGGTGACTTAACATTACGAGTAATTCAAACATTGCTAACGTATGAATAGTGAATACATGTAAAAATTAAATCCTATTATATGAGATGTATCGTTATAGTAGAAAATGATATGTTCGTCTTAAATATATTTATTAGTTAGTGGCCCAGAGTTATAACCTGTACTTATCAATCGAGCCAACCCGGTAAACTATAGAGAATTCTATCCAATTGAGTATTAACATAGTACGAGAATAAGTGACTAGCTGATCAGTTCAATCAGTTAAACCGACTTGAATTATTGATCCGGTCCAACGATCCATAAATAACATTTTAATTTCAAGGCATATTACATAATTGGTCTACTAGTGAATGCTATCATGCTCTTAAATTTTGTTTTCTTTTATATTTTATTTAATTGATTAATAAGTTTGATATGTTTATTTATTTATTTATCAATTTAAAAGCTACATGTTCAAGTTTATTAATATTTTGAATTATTTAACCTTACTTATTTAATTAAGTTTGTATATATTAATTGAATATATATACGTTTATTCATTTACAGCAGCCCTGCAGTGAGTAATATGTAAATATGTGCATCTTCACATAAATTTAATATTTCGTTTTGAAAAAGATCATTCTATATATGAGTACAGGAATAATATTTATTAACTCGGAAAACAAAAAAGAGAACGAAATATATTGCCCTTGCTTTAAAAACACTTAAATTATTATCACTCGGCAAATAACACAAGTGCTGCTTAAAAATGAAAGGAGAAGTCAGACATCAGAAACAAAAAGAGACCTCCGGATCAGAAAACACTAGAAGGACAACATTGCCAAAAAAGAAAGAAACAGTAGATTTAAAAATCAATCAGCTGAATCCTCATGCTGCACTGTCAATGCTCATGGGTTCTGTCCCCTGCTTCGATTCAGTCTTCTGCAATCAACAAAAAACAAAGGACCAGTGAGTCAGCTGATAAAGTAGAAGAGCATCAAGTACTGAAATGGCTGTAGGATGATGCCTTCTTACATTTGCTTCTGTTGGCTCCAATTTGCTCAGCTTGGCAAACATGTTCCCGTAAAATTTGGCATCTCTCTTGTTGTACTCCCGCACTTTCTCCTTCAACACTTTATATTCCAGCTTCACGTCTCTGAAATTAATTATGAGAAAACATCAGAAGAAAGAAAAAAAACGATCAGTTTGAGAATCCTGAAGAAATGTTTTCACCTCACCTGTTATCTGGATCAATTTCGAGTGCCTTCTTAATGTCCAACTCCGCTAAGTCCAAGTCGGCAAGTTGAATGTTAGCTTGTGCTCTTCTGTATAAAGCCTTCACGTTTCTGCTCTCGATCTCTAGCACCTAAAGTTTTTATTTTTCAAATTTGTATGCAGTTAGATGATATGCATTTAAAGTTCACGAAACAGCCGATATTAATCGAGTGTACCTTGGTGCAAAGTTTTACTGCCTCTTTGTAGTCTTTGAGCTTCAGCTTGCAAGCTGCATTGTTCAGGTTGCATGCTGCCTTGAGTGCTTTAGATTGTTTCTGCTCCTCCTCTGAGAAATTGCTGTCGTAATCTATAAACTTCGACGCCTGGAGGTTAAATGAGTAAGATGGTGATGCCACATTTAGGAGTTGTTAAACTAGAAGCGGACCTTTTCATATCTCTTTGAAGCTCGAGCGTATTTCCCAGATTTGAATAGTGCATTGCCTTCCTCTTTCTTCTTCGCAGCTGCATCAATTTTCTCTTGATTGTTGGTAATGTCCCATGATTCCTTGTCCTAAGCAGTCGGTGTAAATTAGTTGCAAGAACTAATCGAAAGGTTGAAACTGATAGATAAAGGAATTGTACCTTGACGAAAGACACCATTTCCACTTCAAAATAGACAGTGCTGTTAGGAGGAACCACAGCTAGTTCCTGCTTTGATTCAGTGGAGGCATATGCATATTCAGGTGGGATAGTAACCAGAGCAACTTCTCCCTTCTTCATGGTTACTGCAGCTCGGTCAAGACCCTCGATCACTTGTTCTGTCAATAACATCGTACGTTAATTCAAAAAAGTTGAACAAACGACCAGTTCAGTTAAATCCCAGAAACACATACAACCAAGCTTACCTTCATCAATCTTGAACTCAAAAGGTTCCTGGTCATCATGCCCCTTCTTCACAAAGACTGTCCCATCTTGTAGCTTACCAATAAATTTCACTGAAAGAATCAAAGCTTCATAGCTAAGAATTTGATCTCCTTTTATTATTGCAAAGAAATACATCAAACTTTTGCATTACCTTTGACTACTGCTCCATCATTTGGTCGTTCATAACCTTCTCCTTCCTTGAGAATCTTTTTCAGTATCTTCTTATCATTTCCTATTTCGGTAACAGCCTTCCACGAGACTAATTCAAGCTCAACCTGAAGGGTGGCATTTGGTGGCACCGCACCCTCATTGCCAGCAGCTGGCCTACCCTTCTCACCAAATGCATCTGCCCTCCAAAAAAAAAAAAAGTTATGAGCTTCAAGTTATGCACTAATTTAAGAATACACCAAAGAATAGTTTTGTTTCTCACATTGTGGTTTTACTGTGAGGAGAACTTTTTCAGCTTTCTTCATGGTCTTCACAGCTTTAGAAAATGCAGGAATGAAGTAACCTGAGCAGAAAAATTGTTCCAGTAAGAATGGGCAGTTAAGCTCCACAACAAAATTCATCCCATATCCATAATAATCAATACTGACCATCTTTAACTGTGAACTCAGTTCCTTCAGACTTTGAAACCACAGTTCCATCTTCAAGCCTTGCTTCACAGTTCACTGAATAAAAAGGAGAAGATCGTTAAAATTCATTATTATGTCTAGATAGGACAGATAAAACAGTCAAGGAAAAAAGGTACTTACCAAGAACTTCATCCAAATCTTTTGGGTTCTCAAATTTCACTCCTTCCTTCAGGATTTTCTTGATTATCCCTCCATCTTTACTAATGTCCTTAACACTAGACCAAGATAGTAACTCAACATCAAATTGGAGAGTAGCATTAGGTGGGATAGTTGGTGGAGAACCAGATTCACCATAGGCCAAAGCAGGAGGGATGGTGAAGATGGCATTTTCACCCTTCTTCATGGTCTTAATTCCTTGATCCCATCCCTTTATTACTTGACCTGGATAAAATAAATCAAACAGCAACAATCGACCAAAATCAAACAAGTCATTTATATGCTTGTGTAAATGCCAACAGATATACATATCCACCAATGGAAATACTTCCAATGGTGAGCCGGAGGAACTGCAACTAAGGATAGTAGTATCTATTGATCATTATAACAAATGATCCAGTGATTTAAATCACCTAAAGATGCATCATTCACTCTTTCTTCGTACCAAAAATCAAAATTTTCAGCAAATTAAACCACAAACTTCTCGAGCAAAGACTTCATAGCGAATATGCTAAAAAATAATTGGACACAAAAAAAGAAGAAATCTAGCTAAACTAATCTTCAATAATATTTGGTCAAAAGGACTCGACAGTAAAAAACACAATCCACTAAATTATGAAACTGTGAATTAGCGTTCCTCATTACAGATCGCAGGCAAAATAAATAATGGTCAAAATGAATAATGACAGAATTTTGATGGACAAAAATAAAAATATGTAATGCTAGGCACAAAAATCTCCTACCTTGGCCGAGCTTGAACTTGAAGGGTGTATCCCGATCGCGGCTGGAATCAAACTTAGTCCCGTCAAGCAGCGTCCCAGTGTAGTGCACTGTCACCAACATCTCAAAGATCAAGATATTTCCACTTAAAATCGCCAAAATCCATGCCGCAAAATCATGAAATGCGAAAATTTCCAAAATGCAGAACCCAAAATGACGGGATCGCAACAGGACAAATAGGTTGCCACGATAACTGCGTACCTTCAACCTCATCTCCAACCTCGGGCATGTCCCAGCCTTCCCCCTCCTTGACAAGCTTCTTCTTGAGCCCCTCTTTCCCGATCTCCTTCTCCTCCCCGACCTTGAGGACGGGGCCGTCGTCGGGGAGATCCATCATGCCTTCTTCCATCATGTCCTCGCAGGAGGGCATCGGCATGTCGAAGTCCTCGTCCATGGCCGATTCGTGGGAGAACGGAGAGTATGTCGCCCTGAACGGAGGTCGATTTGCGTAGAGAGAGAGAGAGAGAGAGAGAGAGCGAGCGTGCGGAAGCCGATCTGAGGAAGAGGTGAAAAAGAGGGTTTTATACGGAAATCAGGGTTCTAGAGACTTCTCGAGGGCGATGATTCTTCCGGAGAAATCTTTGCGTGTAACGTATGAAAAGCTCTAAATTTAGGACTAATTTTTAATTTTAAAAATTATTATTTTATATTAAAAGGGTGAAAGATAAAACTTATAAATAATAGGCCTGATTTTATCTATTAAATAATTATTATTACATTTAAATTTCCATTTTCGCCATTATATGTATTTTAGTTATTTGATGGCCTTACTATATCTAATTGGTTAAACTCCAATTACCTCCGAGGAAAAAAGAAAAAAAAATAAGGAAAATGTTATATTCATTTACAAATTAATTTTTATTTATTTTTATTGTTCCTTGTTGGGTAAAATATTTTTATTTTTTTAATTGGTATTAAATATAGAGATATAAAGTGATTGATTTGATTCTATAAAAAATATTTATTTACTATCAAAATAAATTAAAAAATATTCATGATGAATAAGCCAATAGTTCATTATTCTAGAATTCTCTGAGACGGTAAGTCTTTTTAGAATACTTGTCCTTTTGTTATGTTAATTTTTGGTTGGACACGAAGTGCTTTTCGTAATTTACCTTATCCATATTGACTAGAGCTATCAAGCGGGCCAACCCGT
>JBAMHZ010207857.1:0-14310 GCA_037177395.1 Alpinia galanga | reverse complement strand
GAATAATTTTTGAAAATCCTGGAAAAAATATTAAAAATCGGGTTGGGTCGGGTTACCCGGGTTGAGCCGGGTTCAGGCTCGGGTTCAGCAATTTTGGGTTTGGTCGGGTTCGGGTCGGGTTCGGGTTAGAAAATTTTTTGTAATACTCTTGTCGTAACCTAACCCGAACCCATCCGACCCACCCGAATTGACACCCCTACTCAGCTAGGCCCATATTTTTGTCAACATAAAGTGCTATCGACTGGGAAGAGACAAGATTGAAAATTGATTATGACTCTTCTGTCGTATCAGATGGAATTACTGCTAAAATTGTAACTTTTGTTTTCCCAAGATGATTTGTGTTAGAATTTATATTGAGCTTTAGTATTATGTTAACAATTGGGGGAAGAATAGAGTTTTACGGTTGATTTTTATGATTCTTTTGTTAAGAAATAATAATAATAATAAAGTTTTGTTCGAATGTACAACAATAGTAAAACTCTTTATCTATTACAACTTATTTATTCACGCTAGTTTCGTTGAAACAACTTATTTATGAGCTCACTTGCCTCGGTGGTATACATCTTCTCCTGGTTCTGTACTAATCGACATACATTTGCCTGTCAATTTGGATTAAGTTCATCGGGGATCCATTCTGCTAAATAATTTAAGTGGGTTTGGTTGAAATTTATCAATCTAAGTTTGCAGTGGACCTAAACAGATCAACCTGCATAGGTTGCAGGTTAAGATGGGTTGACCCGCAATAAGCTTGGGTTGGCCCGCAAATTAGAAAAAATTAAATCTTATTTTTTAAGTGAGATATTATAGTTTAACGTGTCAAGTTTAAAACATAGTCATTCTGTGTTTGAGAAAAAAACATACAGTCTTTGACCATGATGGTCAATAAAAATGGATGCATGAGAAAATGAAATCTCTAAAAGCCTCTTATACTCCTTGAATCCAATTGCAAAGAGAGAATGAGACAAAATTAATAGAGAAGAGAGACTAAGAGAGGTTTTATTATTAGAAAGTAACTAGTTAGAAATTTAAAGGAAAAAAGAAAAATAAAATACTAAACATGTAACATGCCCTACTTTGTTGAAAGAGCAGAGAGAATATTAAGATGACTTACTTACGCATAAAGAATTAAATAGTTATAAATCAAATTTAATGAGAATAAAAAATTGATATATATAATAAAATTGTGATCTATGAGTCGGCCCGCCTAATTTGTAATCTGCCTTAGATTGAAAATTTTTTAATCTGCTAAAATAGTAGACCGATTCATTTCTATCCGTTAAATGTTAAATTTTATAATGAATTAGCTTGCCTTGTCATATAGGTAAGTCCATTTGACGGCTTTAAATATGGCGGTCGAGTCCCTGGTCCGAAGGGATATTCAAACTTTCTTATCGAGGATTTGAAAAATCGATAAATTTTCGCTGTGACAAATAATGATATTTTATTTGATTTGTAAAAGGCAGAGCAATTGAATGCCAAGAAATAGGGATAATTTCTCTCAAACAAAATTTTATATTTATGGCTTTCTTGAAAGAGAATCTTGTTTCAAATTTAGTTTTTTTCTATAAAAAAAATTTATATTTTAAAAAAATAATAAAAAAACATAATTATTAATTTATGATATTTAGTAGCAGAAATAAAAAATAATAATATTTCAATACTCTTCAATCTTTCAACGCCATAAGTTGACAGTTAGTCCAATAATATGGATTGTGCTAATGATGTTATTGTTAATTTGACTGTGCTAATTAATTAATTGCTAAATATCCGTTAATGATCTATTAGCGGAAGCAATGTGGATAAGACAGGTGGCGGCTTGTGGTGGTCCTGCAGTGGTTTTCCTTTAACCCAACGCCAAACCCTTTTGTATATATATATATTTTTGTCGTTTCTTCAGATCTCATTATCTTCTGCTCCAGTTTGTTCGGTTTTCCCCTGCTCGCTCCATAGTAGGCGAAGGTGAGTTCGCTTTGCCCTAATCCAGCCAAGCTCTCATGATCTCTGTGTTGGGTTGTTGTTGGAGCTGTCGGTGATAGATCTTGCTCTAAGGGCTCTTTTACGGCTGGAGACAGCCTGCTGATATCGGCAAGATGGCTTTGAGATTTGGAATATACTTGTCCTGTGTTTCCTTGGCGTTGATTTAACTTTCATATTCTTTTTACATGTTCAGTTCTGATTTTGGTAATCAATGTGTTCATAGCAATGAAAAATGCTACTATCAAGTGTGGTGTTCTAAGCAATCTTTCTGTGGTACAATCCTTGTCTTTGTTATCCCAAAGGATTTTAAAAAGAAGATCTTATCTGATTTACCCAGTTATTTGGGGGAAAAAAACTTTGAAGGATTGTGATTTTTATGGTTTGAATCGGATGGTTGAGGAATTCGTGTTTTGGGGTTGAAGTAATTGACTGATAGGTTAGGGTGTTTTTTAATGAATAAAGCATAGATTATCTGTTATACTGTATACCATATTTGCTTTTCATGAGGAATAACTACTCTAATGGTTTAATTTGATCTGTGGCTAGACAATTATTTCGTCTAATGCTAACATTCTCGACAACAGGAATCATGCAGAGGGCATTTCAATCACTCGGTTTGCATGGAAATGTTCTTAAACGAGTTGTTCTTCAACACATCCGTGTCTTGAACCCTTCAGTGCTACCCACTGTGTTTTCCCGCTATGAGTCAGTTTCTCCTGCGCGATTAGAAGAGCATGGATTTGAAAGCACGACTATCCTGGATATTCTCACAGCTAAAGGGAAGAATGCTGATGGCTCCTGGCTGTGGTGCACAACTGATGACACCGTTTATAATGCTGTCAAATCTGTATGTCCATGTGACAATCCTTGTTTCTTTTTGGTTATTTGTTGTGGGAACTTCATAGGGACGTGAGTACCATAGTAGACATATACAGAGCCATTAACTTCCTTTTGGGGAATGCCATCTTTCTTTGAATAGCTTTATGCAAATTAATAGTTTCATGGCCTTCTAGATGACACAACACAATGTTGGAGCGCTGGTGGTGGTGAAATCTAGGGTAGAGAAGTCGGTTGCTGGGATTGTTACTGAGAGAGGTAATTGTATTCAGTGCTTTATTGTCTATTGTAAAATTTTACTTGTACAAAAACGTTGCTTGCACAAGATTCATTTACATTTGCTTGAACATACCCTTGCGTGCACAAACCTAAATATTTATGTGCCAACATAAGAGACTTCGTAAACTGTATTCCCATGTTTCCACTCAATGGAACCAAGGAAATCAATATATGAAGGGAATAAGAAACCCTGACAGTTGTCTTCTTTCTGTACATTCAATTCAGTAGATTTTTAGGAGTTCCTTAGTTGTTTCAGTTTTTATTTCAAAATATGTTCTCCTATAATGCTATCTACTGCAAGTGGATTCATTCTACTTCAAATTATGATAAGCTTCGTTGTCTCTAGCAATAATGATGCTGATTTTTTGTTTAATGGAGCTTTTTCGTGCTTTATTATTCAACTTAACATAGATATGATATTTTTCAAATTTTATCTGTATCAAATTTGAAGATTGTATTTCAAATAGTTACTTTGTGTTTGTTTTATACTTTTATCTTTGTGAATTTATGCAAATCAACTGTCTAATGTTTAAGGAGTATTTCCCAATTCCAAGCTTCTCCACATTTCGTTAATTTTTAATTGAAGAACTATGATCTTCCACTTAGGAAAGGGATTTAGAGCAAAAATATTTGTGGAAAATGGCATAACCAAATGTTATTACAAATTGGTATAATTAGGGACTACTATAGAGGATAGACTCATATATACAACAGAGTATGAACAATTGAGTTTGAGTCTGTTGAACATCCAGTAAAACAATTTATTCACAGACAAATTTCTTCTGCCCTTGTTCAGAATCAAGAACCAATTCTGATGATTCTTTTCTCAGTTAAGCTTTCCAATGTAATTGTGATTCTAATATTTGATTGCTTTGTTCTTCAGATTATCTACGTAAAATCATTGTGCAGGGAAGATCTTCCAAGGAAACTAAAGTCGGTGACATCATGACTGAAGAGGTATAATTGGAGAAGCTGCTTTGCATTCTCTCGTTGTCTATATCCATACATTTTCTACAAAATTATCAGCATCCTCTCTCTAGACCTTACATTGGCAAAAGCATGGTATACTTGACAGCCTAGATCATTCTTAGTTCATCTGCACAATTCATTACGTCCTAAAACCTTAGATTTTTTGCATGTGTGGAAATATTAATTGCAGATTTGTTGCTCTTTTACTTGTATTCAGAATAAACTTATCACTGTGACTCCAGATACTAAAGTTCTGCGAGCAATGCAGCTGATGACAGGTTCATGATGTCTTCTAGTTGAGTTTATTTAGCTTGACTGATTGTAACAGTAAATTACAACCTCTTCTATTTGTAGAGAAGCGAATTAGGCACATCCCTGTGGTCGATGACAAAGGAATGATTGGAATGGTCTCCATTGGTGATGTTGTTCGAGCTGTCGTTAGTGAGCATCGTGAGGAGCTGAACCGCCTCAATGCTTACATACAAGGAGGATATTGATATTAGAACTAGTTCTTCAGTTGAATAATGATAAAAGACAACAAACGATGATGACGATGAAAAATCTAAAGTTTCTTTTAGCAGACAGCAAAGCCTACGGACAGAGGTGTCGTGTGAGTTGGTTTTCTCTAGTCATGCAAACCTTCCTGTTTCTGGCTAAATCTCCTTGGATACATCATGCTTCTTCAGTGGTTGGTTGAGATTTGACCCTTTCAAGTTCAAATATGCTTTTGAATAAAAACATTAGTAGACTTGGTCGAAGTGAATTGTTGGAAAATGTTGAACTTCTTTTCAACAATGTCTCAAAATTTTTGAATATGGTTGAGCTTTTCAAAACCTCATTCCTCCGTCGACCAGCCTCTGGTGTGGCACAAGAGGATCCATTGGCCGGGAAATCCAACGGCAACGGACACCTTCTGCATGATCCTGCTTCAGGTAGCATTCTATATATACAGTTAATCTGGATCTTAGAATTCTACAATAGATTGTGCATGCCTTCTACCTGGACGAAGGAGCATGATGATGGAGATACTCACAGTGTCGATGCAACATGGAACCATGAAATGAATGAGATGATCGCCGTATAAAGTTGCTGAAGCAAAAGTGGTGTGGTCGGCCATGCGCAATCTTTTGGCGTGCATTAAATTATGCCCAGGTTTCAGTACTTTTCCGCTTATATATGTCTATTTATAATATATGATCGTTAGTATATTTATGTCACTGATCTTTGAGTTGAACCTTTGCTAAAATATGTAGATTGCATATTTAAATTTTTTTTGTTAAATTTTTTGGAGGAGAGAACAAAAGAAAGAAAGAAAGGGAGAAAAAAATTTCCAAATTTTGTTTAAAAAATAAATTTTAAACAAAATTTATCTTTGGTTTTTGGTTTTTCACCTACTTTTGAGCCAAAGGTTTGTGTTTTATTGTTTCAGATCTCCAAATGGAGCTAGTCAATCCGTGGCAAATCTTTCTGAATAAAATATTTGAAAGGGAAGATCTCCCTTGAATATTTTCCCAAGAAAAAAAAAAAAAAAGAAAGCTACTTTGTGCTGCTATACGATACGGATCATAAGTTATTCTACAACAGATTAATAATCTTTAAATAGCAGTGGCCTAATTAAAACGAGAGGGTTGGTCAAAAGTTTTCGCTCAGCAGAGAAAGAGATAAAGCTCGCATGTGACGACGAACTCGAGCTTTAAGCTCTCTGTTGCTCGCTTTTCTTCTAATTAATTCCAGCTCTCTCTTATTTCTAATTAAAGAGACTTTCAGCGAACAAACAGAGAGAGCTCTTCAAGTCACAAAAGCTTCATTAATAAAATTCTTGGGCGGAGCTACGCTTTGCGCATAAGCAACGCAGTTGTCCTAATTCCCAGGTTCATCGACCAGCGCAATGCATATAACAAAACTCCGTACTGATGCTTCAAATCTATTGAGTAAACGAATTAGAAAGAAGTCCGTCTACGTTATTGAAAAAGAAAAACAAAACAATTGGTTCCTCAATTTCAAGCTCTTCCCAAGATGGAAGGATCGGCAATGAGCTGCACGTGATTCTTGATTTTGTCTGCTATTCAAACCTGCAAACTGAAGAAGAACAGGGAGCATGAGTTGGGGGGTGTAAAGCGCAGAGCCTCCACTGAAGATAAACTTGACCACTTTGCTCGGTGTGACTGTGACACGGCTTAATCCATTTTGCTCTGCCTGCTTTTGAGTTTTTTGGGCAACTGGGGGGAGGGGGAGGGGGAGGGCAGAGCAAAAGCATGGGATTGCAGAGTGTTGTTTGAGTGGAAGGAAACATCACTGGAGGCTAAGTCCCCACCTGGAGCAATGACTCCATGGCCTTTTTTTTTTCTCTTCTCATGTTACAATTTACTATTTTATTGTACTAAAAACAATTTATTATTTTTGTTTTGTTTTTAAAAAAAATCTTCTTATTCAACTATTAAAACATAAATTTCGTAGTTGCACGTTAGATAGAGTGGAGAGAGTTTAGTGTACACTGATGCAGCCAACTCTACTGCATCTATCTGACTGCCAGCAATGGGCAACTAAAAGCAGAATTAGGAATGTTCCATCAAATCTAAGCTAAATCGGACAGGAAGGATTTGGCATTTTCACCCATATTAAATCAAAAGTGCACACTCTTTGCTCTTTGGTTTGGTAGCCAAGATTTTAAGCCTTAAAAACATTTTAACAATATCTGACACACATGGCCCTCCACGAAAACAGTAACTGACACAAGAACATCTAGGAAAATGAGAAAAGAAACATGGAGAAATGACCATAGGGCGCATTCAGACCTCAAGTGTGTGGAGTTGCTGCCTCCTTTAAAATCCAAAATAAAGGAATGAGAAGAACCCTGATTAATGAAAAGAAGAGAAGAGAAAGATTGAAATAAAAAAATATTTGTGTGTGTATATATATATATATAAATAAAAGCCAAAGATGCTGGGCATCGTTAGTTGTATTATAATGCTCTTGCTTCCTGCTTTTACTACACCTATCAATAAAATACATCATTTAGACACGAAAGGAGAAGAGGAAAAAAAGGAAAAGTGCGTGCTTGAGCCACTTTAAGCATGGCGTATTGATTACACCTCCCATGGCTGCAACATCCATCGATCATGGAAGCGGCAGAGCAATTAGTTCTCCCTCTTGGAGCTCAGCATGAAGGGAGGAGCGAGTGATGGTGGTGGGAGTTAGTGCATTATAGTTAATTGAAGAAACCGGGGAGGGTTCGTAGTGGCACCAATGAGGGACAACTAGTGGCACTGCGGGGTAGAAGACAAGGGGCACTCATGTACCAAGATAAAGACAGATATAGAACAGCAACAAGGAGAAGGTCCAAAGCTCCAAAATTCCACAAAAATGGCTGCTAGCCACTACAACTCCCTTCCTGGACTTGTCCTCATTCTCGCTCTTCTCCTTCTCCTCCTCGCTGCCGTCAGTCCCGTCTTCTCGGAGTCGAACAGTACGGTTTTCCGGCCGAGGGAGGAGATGAGGAAGTATAGGAGGATAAGAGCCCATCTTAAGAGGCTGAACAAGCCTCCGTCGAAAACAATTGAGGTAATTTAATTGCTACTTTTTTTTTGAAAAAACTTTATTGTTCTTGCCACAAGATCTTACCTTTTTGACTTGTCGACAGAGTCCCGATGGGGATCTCATTGACTGCGTGCTCTCTCATCTTCAACCTGCATTTGATCATCCCAGGCTCAAAGGGTTGAAGCCTATGGTAAGTTTTATTAGTATGGTTCTTGCTCCTTCATCCGATGAACTCAAATGGTTTTCCGAAATTTGCAGGATCCGCCGGAGAGACCAAAAGGCCATGCCCCTGATGGCGGCGCGACCGCCGGAGACGAGTTCCAGTTGTGGAGGATGTCCGGCGAGTCCTGCCCTGAGGGATCTGTTCCGATCAGGAGGACCACAGAAGATGACATTTTGCGAGCCAGCTCCGTGAAGAGGTTTGGCAGGAAGCCTGCAGTGACAATGAGCCATGATTCTGAAAGCAGCGACCACGAGGTCAGTCTGTGTTCTTGATTTCTCACTCCACAAGTAATTCAACTCGACTCTTTCTTCCTCTGAAAAGCATTGGATTTGTGCCCGATCCTTCTCTTGTTCATCACTCGTAATTTACACGATCGCAGCACGCGGTTGGTTATGTTGTGGGAGATCAATACTACGGTGCAAAAGCAAGCATAAATGTGTGGGCACCCAAAGTGACGAGCCCCTCTGAATTCAGCTTGTCACAAATCTGGATCATCTCTGGATCTTTCGGCACTGACCTCAACACCATTGAAGCTGGGTGGCAGGTACTAAATTCGGCTTACAAAGAACTATTAACTTCGAGTTTGACGTCAATATATTTCTGTAATACTGAGAAAGACATCTCTGTTTCTTCCTGCTTCAGGTGAGTCCGCAGCTCTATGGTGATAGTTCTCCAAGGTTCTTCACTTATTGGACTGTAGGTTCCTTCTCACCTTGATCAATTCAATCGCAATTAACTAGATATTTTATATATTTAATCACTGTGCTCGACCTTGAAACAAAAAACAAAAAAAAACTTTCAGACTGATGCATATCAAGCAACAGGATGCTACAACCTTCTCTGTTCAGGCTTCATACAAACCAACAACATGATAGCCATTGGAGCTGCCATTTCCCCTGTTTCAACGCCCAATGGCGGCCAGTTTGATATCAGTCTCTTAGTGTGGAAGGTAATTTACTAAACTAATTTCTAGTTCCAGCTTCTTGTATTGAAAAGAAAAAATTAAAAAGAAGAAGAAATTAAATCTGGGACTGTGATTGAATACATATCCACCAGCTACTACCTACTTCCAGCTACCTTAAGTTAATGGCCTCTTGTCCAGATTCGCATGGCCTTAAATGCCTTTTGGTAAGTGAATTTAAGTTGTCTGAAACTGAAACTAGAAAAGCATGGTCACTGGTCAGTAATGATTTATCATCCACCTTCATACTTATCCAGTAGCTTCAATTCACATGTGAGATTTCTAGGTAATTTCCTTGCAGTTTTTAAGTTTTATCCTTTAGGCAAGTCAAGAAGCACGTACCAACTCTCACTGTGCAAGTTTTCATAATTAGCTCAGAACAACCCAGGACGAAATGAATTCAATGCAGCTTAATAATTCTCTGAAAATAAAGGTGAACTTGATGTGACATGATTTAAATGATAGGTAATTGTAAAAGAAACACTTTCAGTAAGTTGTTCTACGTATGATTTTTTCCTTTAAAAAAAATTCTGAAGATTTCCATGGTTACTGCAGGTATAATGATGGCCAACAAAATATATAAAAGAATTTAGATAAAACATAATTCACTCGTTTTTTTTTTGCTGTATCGAAACAAGTAATTAGAGCTTAATTAGTATAGAAATATATGGTTAACAGGATCCGAACCACGGGAACTGGTGGCTGGAGCTGGGGTCGGGGACGCTGGTGGGTTACTGGCCGTCGTTCCTGTTCAGCCACCTGTCGGAGCACGCGAACATGGTGCAGTTCGGCGGCGAGGTGGTGAACACGCAGCCGATGGGGGAGCACACATCGACGCAGATGGGCAGCGGGCAGTTCGCCGACGAGGGATTCGGCCGGGCGTCCTACTTTCGGAACCTGCAGGTGGTGGACTGGGACAACAGCCTGGTGCCGGCGCCGAACCTCCGGGTGCTGGCCGACCACCCAAATTGCTACGACATCCAGGGCGGCATCAACGCCGTGTGGGGCAACTACTTTTACTACGGCGGTCCCGGAAGAGACGACGACGACGACGACAGCTGCTCCTGAATTAAGACAATTATATATATTTATCACTTTCACCCCATGCACGCAATTAATCGCATGGCTAGAAGCACCGTTAATATACACATGCAACCCCAAATCTTTTTTTTTTTTTTTTCTTTCTTTCTTTCTTTGTTACTCGATGCGATTTATTGTTTGATCTTGTGATGGATGCAGCAAATCAATTAAGGTCGTTTTGCCCCTAGCTAGATAGATTTTGGTGAATTCACTTAACAAATTTCTAGTTTTTTCTTATTACTCCCTTCTTTGGATCGATGTGGATTTACCAGAAACTGTAAATTTTGAAGGATATAATGGAATTATATATACTTCAAAGTTGGCGTGTTTGTTTGTCCCTCTGATTTGATGTACCAGTTAGTGGAGATTCTTCTTGTAAGTCAATCTCCATTTCATTCTCTTGGTTTTCTTAGAGAATTCATGAATTTGGACTGCCTTGGATTGGAATTGATATTCACTCATTCTACTTCATTATGGCCTCATACGAGCCTACTAATATACTATGCATGTATTCAAAAGAAACCTTCAAAATATTCATTTCTAATGAGATTCAAACCTAATCCTTTTATTGATTTCTGTGAGTGCTTTACACCCATAGAGACACATAGTTGTTATTCTACTTCGTCTATAATGCATTTCGTGTGTTCTCTGAATTTCACTAAACCATTCAGTTAAATGAGGATAAAATCTAATGAGCTAAAAGCTCAGTTAAGAGCAAGGAAACTTCCACTGATGATATTACAGTTATTTATAAGTTTGATAAAAGATTTTTTTTTTCTCAAGTCCCCGCTAGCCCCATCCCTCCAGTTGAACATAGCACAAACAAGACTAAAAACTAAAGCATATTGAAAAAGGTCAATTATAAGAGAGTGAAAATTGATAGGTGCCAAGATCCTCGAGTTCAGCGGATAAACAAATAGTTGAAGGTAAAGGAAAAAACTTTGAGAGGCATGAATGGAGGAGTAAATAAGTATTACATGAACATGAAAGTTTAACACTTCATCCAAGTAACTTTGGCAACAAGAGCCTGAAAAGGTTATACACTGTTGCAATGATTGACTGGTTCCAGATGAAGATAATTTAGAAGCTCCAAACCATATCTTGCATTTTGAGTCTTTCAGAATATATGGACAATGTCATATGCAAATCTGAATTTTGTCAAGGTTATTACAAGGCAAAAGGGATCTAACGCATAAGATTCTTATGCTTTAGCTACTGGTGGCTGATAAAGAAGTAATACACAAGCCAGCAATATAGTCAACGAACTCACTCTATATATACCAGCAAACTACAAGGTCAAACTTGCTTTAGTATGATATAAAAACAACCACAAGTTTAGTAAGGTTACAGAAGCAAGAAGTAGATTAGTAAGGTTATGAATTCTCACACTATCTCCTAAGATTACAAAAGCAGAGATCTATAGTTGTTATCTAACTTTGGTTTCATTCTTAACCTTTACATTCAACTTCAAATTGGTCGCTGATAGAAAGCGCTAATAAGTGCATTGAATATCTCAGATCAGGTATCACATGAAACAACTTTTGCCAAGATCAACTAGAATGGAATTTATATGAATGGCATGCTGAAATAAATGCATAAAAATGAAAAACAAGAAAAGAAAACTAACATTTTTGTGCAAATTGAAGAGAGTATATTTGAATAACCAGTGAAATAAGGATACGCCCAAGAGAGCACGAACGACTGCAACAGAAGGAAAAATAGAAACAAAAGTTAATCAGCTACCACATAAGCAAAGGGAAAAAAAAAAGGAAACATAGGCATTTGTCAAGCACATTTAAAATGGAAAGAAAATAAATAAATGAAGAATAAAATAAAAGAATTGGCTTTTTCTAAGAAACAATGTACTAGACTTGTGTAATTCAAGAAGTTAGCAGAGGACAACTGTCTAAAATTCCAATTGAGCATAATCATTATTCCATGATCAATCTTACAGCCAATGGGGCTGCTACCACCTGCCATTGGTCTGGGCTCGTGTTCCCATCAAGTTGACAAAAAGCCTAATTCATAGATATGGCCTTCAATTCCCCAATTCTATTCTTGATAGCTTATAAGGTACTATTACTTTTGTCTTTTACATGCTAAAATCCAGCTATTAGAATAGTTGTATTCATAAATAAAGGAACCATTAGAGTGTTTGTCTCCCGTACTCTAAAGTAAGCAGTAGAATGCTTGTTTCCTGATTGCACGTCTTTTGACAAAGTCGTATTCTCCAAAACATCATTAACAGAAATAAAGGTGCATTCAAAGATCAAATAACTTGGTAAAAGATAAGTTTTTTGACTTGTATGGTAGCGCTAAAAATATCAACCTCAAAGCGTGTCAAATTCAGCAATAATTTGCAATGGCATAGTTAGTAGATAACTTAAAGGTAGACGGACGGGAGTGGGGTGTCAGTATAGAAAACTTCAGAGAACCACTAACGAGGCAAGAATTCTCATTATCACACTTCAACTTGAGAAAAACTTTGTGAACTTCTGTGAATCAAGTGTACAGAGTGTGAACTATCCTCGACTGCCGGGCAGTTCAAGCTCTCCCAATTTCATACACTAAAGAAATTCAATAGATGCATATGCTAAAAAACACTTCACTCGTTCCAACATAAATTCAGTGCAAAACAATAGAAAAATCAGCAAGAATATCAGCATACATTCTACTATAAAAAATTATACTGGAAGCATACCATTAGTCCACCAAAAGTTCCATCAAGCAGTATCCTGTTCCAAGAATCAAAATATTTGTTGACAGAAAATTTTGCTTTAGCTGCCAGACCCAAAGAAGCAGCTGCCATGACCAAGAAATAGACGATAAATCCAGTCAAGCCAGTAAATCCCCATATTCCAGCAACCACACCACCTATGATAGACAAGAAGGTTCGACTGCAAAATAAATAAATCTATCAAACATCTGATTACATAGTGAACAATCCTATGTAAAAAAACAAACTTTATATGAACTCGCAATGACATATTAACAGCCCGAGAAAAAGATCCCTTATAAAAGGAATAAATACGGCCCAATCAAATTTTTGCTAGTTTCCCACTATTTATCAGGACATAGAGAAAATAGCATGGAACTATCAATGCAAGGAGATAAAAGGCAATGATTATTTCAAAAACTAGTGGCAGGAGAATTCCACCAAACTAAAACAGAGTAAACAAACTACCAATGTTTCTAATTAATTGATTGAGAAGAAACATGGTAGAAAGAATGCATTCAACTTCTAGGCCTCAATCGATCAATAGAAACTTTCCGATAAAAAATCATCAAAAAAGAAAACTATGCACGTATAAGTTCTCATCCCATTCTTCTTTCCACGTCCACAAAAAACCCGAAAGCTGCAATCGCATGCATGAGTTTACCGAAAAGAAAGAAAAGGAAAACGCTAGCCTATCACAAATATGTAAAATAATCAACAATAAAAAAAATTCATATTTTAATGCTCTTGGCAGATCTTGGTGCCAATCACAAAGTAGCCTGAGGGAATCACCTGTAGTAGACTGACTTGATGTTGCTCTGGAGATTCTCGGCGTTCAAGATGGGCAAATCATCTTCGGAACCCTTGGTGGAGGTTCTGAGTTCTCCTTCTCCAGCCATGGCCAGTATTCACTTGCCCGCAGTGGCTGTCAACCCTAGGTTCAGACACAGCAAACCAGTTTCGTCGACCCGAACAGCAGTGCGTTGCGATCTGAAATCCCAATCTGCGTCTGAACGAGATCCAACGTGTCAACCAGGTCGCGACTCGCCACGAAAAGCCTTTCCGGCCCATTTAGGTGACACTCTTACCTTACGGCCCAACCCATGATCTTGTTCAATACGGAGAGATTTATTCCACTATTAAATTTTCTTTATCCCCAACGTTTTAAAATGTTATTAAAACTTATCAGATGTGAGGAATGTAAAAAAAGTGAATTATAAATATTATTTTCCCTTCTTTATTTTTAAACAAAAAAGCATGTCAAGAACCTTGCGTGCATCAGTGACCTTAGCCGATAAATCATGAGATTGATTAAGAAAATAGAAAATATCTTCTACACAATATTTTCATTCCTAGCTTCGCCATTTCTGGTGGTTATCAGAAACAAAGAAGCTCGGATTGTGTCAATGGTGTGAAGGCACAAAATAGAGCAAGTAATATGTATCGAGAATCTAAAGAACCCAACCATGATTATGAAAGAGAGTTTATCAACTTTCAGTTGGTATCACCGTTAAGGGCATCATAGCTCGAACACATATCAGAAACACGAGATGAACTACACAAACCAAGCTACCCTGGAAAACTCCCCGAAAATGAAGGGGATTTAGTTGAAACGTGCATTTCATCTGCAAAAGATGAGGAGGGAGTTTGATCAACTACTGAGGTCTTTGTTGTTTCATAAGGCTTCGCAAACACCTCCTCCCTTTGGGGGCGGTTTGCATTCAAAAACCA
>JBAMHZ010207748.1:1276-14310 GCA_037177395.1 Alpinia galanga | reverse complement strand
AGCCATTGAAAAAAAATAATTGAAGAGGAAAGAGAAGAATTGCATGTAGAGGAGAGATGAACGAGAAGAAAATTTAATTTTGACAGAGGGGTAAAATGGGAATGAGATGCACCTTTTGGACATTTTGAAAGTGTTGTATGCCTTTTGGGCAATTCTAAATATTAGATGCGCCCTTTGGTAAATTGTCATTGAGATTTCAAGTGTGCATTAAATATGTTTATGTAGATATTTTGAAAAAGAGATATAATTTGATAACAATAAAAGTATAATGTGTGATTCAACAAAGAGCGTAAAATCATAAACACAGCCCCTACAAGAAAAGCCTATTGGCTAATGCATTAGATATTGCACAGTGGATAATAAATCAATCCCCTATAAATGTGAAAGTATTATCCTTTCACATGCTAGTTATTAGTCTTAAGGGTTAAAGATTTACTATGATTTATCTTGATTAAGAAAGACGGTCTAAAGACAAATAAATAGAAACCACTATTCTCAGATTCGACAACTTTTTTTTTTTTTACAACATCATTGAAATCACAAACGCAAATTACAAGTTATTGCTGAATTAAAACAATCTTGACGTCTGTGATCCAACAGCCGTCCCGGTTCGGTGAAGTACATGTTGATCTTGATAATGCGAATCGTGCCAGCAGTCGTACCCTTCCATCACCTAAGCCTCCTCGGTTCTTCACCTAGGGCTTCTTTGGTTGCCCCCAAAATTGTTACTCGCTGTCTCTCCGATCTTGGAAATCAGATTCCCGCAGCCGGCATCCGCCAGTCCCTCTTCCGCCAGGCGATTGGGTTTGGCTCAGCGCTTCGGCTATCCTCTCGAGGGAAATGGAAAGTTCCCGGAGATCCGTCATGGACCGCTCCCGTGAACTGGGCTTGAAGCGCGCACGATTGGCGGTGGATGATGCAGGGGAGCGCGATCGAATCTCCCTCAACCGTGACAGGTCGCTCCCCCCTTCCAGAGCCAACGGCCAGCCTTGGGCTCCAAGGCCACCTCGTCCCGGCGAACGGGAAAACAGGAACGACGCCTTAAGAGCCGGGTCGCATCAAGAGCTTGTAGTGCAGTACAAGACAGCTCTTGCTGAGCTTACATTTAATTCCAAGCCTATTATCACTAATCTTACTATTATTGCGGGAGAGAGTCTCCATGCTGCAAAGGAAATTGCAGCTGTCATCTGTACCAATGTCCTCGAGGTGACCTGACGTGCTTGAACCTGTGTAGATTGCAAATATTTTTATCTTTTCTGTGTGATTGATGAGAAAAGTAATTGTTGTTCTATTATTAGGATTTGTTCTTTTCCTAGTGAAGCAGACTCAATGTAAGTCAATTTTCTTTAGTTAAAATAGACTGGACAAACTTATGTTTCGATAATTAATTCCACTGCATGATGCATAATTTCTATGAATCTTTGAGTTTACAATGTTGACCGCTTTTCGTCCACTAGAATTGTTGTTGTTGATGCTTCTAAGTAATGGAATCGAGGTTATGATCATAGTTTACTGTCAATCAAACAGGCAATACTACTAGTTTGTGCAGTTCTGTTATGATATATGCAGTTTGTAGTTACAATTTGATTAGTAGGCTGGTTTGGCTAATGGGTCTGGATGAGTTTATAATAAAAAAAAAACTGTTCCTTAAATAGTTATGTGGTTTATCATGGACTTGCTGATGTTGGTTGTTTAAATTCAGTATATAGTACTTAATCTTACCAACTATATGCATGGTTCTCAGCCATGGTCTAAGTTTTTTATTATTTTTTCCTTTCATTTATGCTATATGTTTCTCGTATAGATGCATGATAATATGGTTGCTGATTTAGATGTAGCTTTGGGTTTAGAGCTGCAATTGAATAGGTTTGGGAGACCTGATTAAGAAAAATCAGAATACATTCATTTCATTCTCAAGAAGTCTTCTTTGACATGTATATCTATAGCTGTGGTAGTTACAATTTGTTAAATTTTTTGTACATGGATTGAGTACCATGGATATTAGTGTCAAGTGAACTTTTCTGAATGTTTCCTGCAACATCCTTTCTGTCCATTAACATTATTGATGCAATGGAAGTTTGGCCTCATGACAATTTTTTTCCTGGCAATTTTTAACATTAGTGATGTCTGGTGAAATCTGTTGGAAATGGTTGAATGCCACTCTTGGTTCATTATAATCAATTGGGAACAAGTATGATTTCTGAAAATTCCTTAATGGTTTCTTATTATCTTTTGATTAAAAACATTTTACATAAAAAAGGAAAATGTCAAACTAATAGTCTTGCAAATTTAAATTATGAAGCTTGGTGTCATCAAAAGTCAAAACATTACTTTTCTATTGCGCTACCAAGCATCATCAACAGCCAAAGCACTACTTTCTATTGTGATATCAAGCTTAGCACATTTTTCACCAAGGTTTCAAGTTTGGGATGGCTATATGCTTCATGCAATACATTGATGAATCTTTGGTGCATATATGTATTACATAGCTCTTCTACTATAACATGGTTTTGCTTATAATAATTTGTGAAAAGTACATCAAGATTTTTCATGTTTATGAAGATTAAATTGAATGACTGCAGATTTGGGCATCATAGGAGTCAGCTAATATTAGTCAAACATATATTAAATCAGTTATGAAACTATTACACTGCAAAGAGTGATCATATTGATTGAAATGCCCATATTTTTGTCTAAATGAATTTCAAATCAGAATACTGACAGTAACTGCAATTTACTAGGACCTCATGCTATATACAATTTCACTGCTACTTGATGATGGACTCTATTAATTTGCATTCTGCTCCTTGAATTTTTCTGCGTTTTTGCTTATAATCTGTTCAGACTCTGTATTCTGCAGTATTTATTTATAATTGTTAATAGTAGATAATGGCTTTTATAAACTTAAATTGCTTGTGAAATTTTAATTTTGTTATTTTTAGATGACTGCCTCCTGGAAATTTCCAATTCCCTGATATTTTTGTTATCGTATCTTTTATAAAAATGATGCTTTTTTCTAATTTTTAAAATTATAAAAATAATATGTGGTTCTAATTCTTACTTGCAGGTACCCTGTGAACAAAAGTTGCCATCCCTGTATCTTTTAGACAGTATTGTGAAGAATATTGGAAGAGATTATATTAAATATTTTGCTGAGAGGCTTCCTGAGGTTGTCCCTGTTGTTAGACCATGAATCTAAAGCTTGGTTAATTTGGTATTTTGCCTATTTGGCATTTGTTGTATTTTTCTATTTGTCCCTTCCGTTTCTCATTATTTTGTTGATTGGCTTGTTGCATCTAACAGTTGTTAGTATTTGGTCTTATTCCTTAAAATAAAGCTTCTCTAATTTGCGCTTCATTAAATATGCTTATTATACATAGGTATTTTGCAAGGCCTATAAGCAGGTTGATTTTTCTATTCATCCTAGTATGAGACATCTGTTTGGAACATGGAAAGGAGTCTTCCCCCCTGCCACGCTTCAGGCCATTGAAAAAGAACTGGGTTTCCCACCAGTCATTAATGGTTCGTTTGGATCTGCATCATCAAAACCTGATTCCCAATTCCAACGTCCAGCACACAGCATTCATGTGAATCCAAAATATTTAGAAGCAAGGCAGAGACTTCAACAATCATCATCGAGGGTAATCCATTCATGATCACTAAGTTTCCCTCTTCTTTGCAAACTTATCATTAATAATAGGATAAATTATATGCACACCCCTATAGATATTGGTATTCCATATTCCATATACCCCCTATTTTGTAAAATATCTTCAATTTTCACTTTTGGTTCTTGGTACCTTCATTCAGACATGTTACATTGATTGATGATTACTATCTTTCTTTTGAAAAAGGCAAAGGACGCAAACAATGATGAACTCAGTGGTATGCCTAGTACTTTTGCTGACACAGATAAATCTGACAGAAATCCGGTACTGGGTAATTCAAGGCAATGGATAAATCTTCCTAGTAAGGTGCCTGCATGTTGTTTCTTCTCCCTTTAATAGGATTAATGCTCGAAAATATTTCACTTTTGACTTTTCACTTGTATATTTCTTTATTTCAGTTAGAAGGTTTGTATATCCTGATAATTTATATTTTATTTGCAGAATATGGAACGTCCGCAGCAGGAAAGGGTCAACAGTGCTGCTCATGGGACCAGAGTAATTAAACAAGATAGAGATTATGAATATTCCTCTGATTTTCCTCAAGAACTTGACCATGGAATTGGAAGAATGAGCAGCAGACTTAAAGACCATGATGGGCATGACAGTTTGTTTTATGGTGCTGGTGTAGCTGCCACAGGGGCACAACTTACCAGGAGGAATGAATTCGGTGTTAAACAGTCTTATGGAGTCAGTCATGTGTTAGGATCTAAACAATCTAGTAACCGGTTAAGTTCCCTTGACTCAGGTAGCATGGAAAGAAAGAAGTTGGAAGCAACTGGGTGCTGGAAGAATTCTGAGGAAGAAGAGTTTGTATGGGATGATATAAAAACTAGAACAGATCTTGGAGGTACCAACAGTTCAGTAAAGGGTGCGTGGAGTACTGGCGAAACTAAGAAGTCGACGAGCCTGCAAAGAGGGAAGTGGACTTCTCTGGAAACAGAACATGTAGAATCAAACTCGAAAAAAGTAAATGCTTTATCTCAATATAACACTACTAAAGGAGATGATCGGCTGCCACCTTATGAGGTATTCTTGTTCAATGTTCATATTTGCAGTCTTTTTGAAAAGAGGAGTTGCTTTCAGCTTGAGTTATAGTATAAGTTTGTATACAATTCATATTTCATTTTATTCCTGGATTTTCTTGTTGTAAATAAATGGCTATTTACTATTGTTACAATTCTAGTAGAATGGTAGGATAATATTTATGTGGCAGACACACCTTGATTAAATTTTGCAGTAAAACTATCTGAGAAATTTAAAAGTTATTTAAAATGGTAATTTTTTGGCTACTGACTCTGATGCTCATCATGTTTTATAATCTGGCCCAAGATTGAAAATTTTGAGTAGCTCGCTTGAATTTGCAGTCTAATATCATTTTAACAATGCCATGTATTTTTTTCCCGTCAGATTTAGTGCTGGTATCACAAATGGTCATGCATGTCTACCTTTGTTGGTTCATTTTGTGTTTTTATTGGAAATCTAATAAACATTATGATAACTGATTCAGAGTTATGCAAGATTGCTAGATTTGCAGAATTAGTTGGCATAGAAGTCTAGGGCAAAAGAATAAGACAAACTAAGATATTTCTTATTTAAATTTGTAGATTTTTATATGCATGTATTGGTTGGACAACTTCATTGGAACTTTCTTAATATATTATCATCTGGCTGGTGGTATGTTGACCTCAAGTTATTTACTCATGCCAAATTCATACAACTTCAAGAGTCTTCAAACAAATTCTAATGCTAAGGTAATATGAAGGCTAATGATTTTCATATTATGCAGGAATCTGTGAAGCATGTTTGTCCACTGGGTGCCGAGCATGAAATTGATTCAGGATTAAATTTGGACACTTCAAATTTATTATTACATCAACGAACTTTGCCACAACATTCCTCATCCATATGGGTCCGCCATGAGCTTACACCAGCAGAAGTTGGATTAAATTACAAAAGATCAAAAGGTGATCAAGTGGAAGGGCACTCGGGCACTTTGGGTGGGGGCTTTCCTTCAAGCATTAATTCAGCTTTGCCCCTGCATGGGGTGCGACCTTTGGTGTTACCTTCAAGTTTAAACACTCGTGCTAATCTTCCAGCACCTGTTGGATCTATCAGTAAGCAAAGGCATCAACCTTCTGAACATCCATCACCATCTTCAGAACCAATTCGACAACCGAAGCCACTTAATGCAGTTGATCAAAATCATCTACGGGCTCTTCCATTCGCTCAAATGAGTGAAAAGTCTTTACTTATGGAAGGGAAAATGGATAAAACACAGGTACCTGGGTCTTTAGATGCCTCATCAGCTAAAAATCATACTCAACCATTTGTTAGTTTATCAAATTCAGCGCAATCGCTGTCAGAGACTTCTCAGCAGCTGGAAGGTTTACTTGATTCTGCTACTTCTGCATCCTTTAATCAGCCACACGATCATCTTTGTTTCCTAGAGCAATCAAAGCATAATCTATCTAAACAGCAGCCAGAAGCTCTGCTTCTGAGTAAAGCTCAATATCGACCTTCTCATCAGATGGAGAAACTGCCACCTCTTTCATTAAGTCATGAAGCAGTTCATACTGGAACAGAGACTAGTTTAAATCATTCCAATAATTCCACTGCAGAACCCCTAGGTCAGCCTAATGCCAGCAGTCTATTGGCTGCTATTATGAACAGTCGCCTTCTTTCCAATTCACTTATCACCTTTCCTAAGTTAAACGTACAGCCTCCTTTGCCAATTGGTCCTCCTCCTATCCAAATTTCAACATTAGCTTCTTCTTTGAGCACCTCCTCCTCTTCCTCTCAAAGTGAGAATCTATCAAATCTAAACTCATCCCATTTTGGAGAAACAATGCCTCCTTTACCACCTGGGCCTCCACCTTCATCAACCCTGGCTGGCATTAACTCAGAGAACCCTGAGACATCTGGGCACAGCTTAAACCCTCTTTCAAGTCTTTTGAGTTCATTAGTTGCAAAAGGTTTAATTGCTTCAAGATCAACTGAGTTGCTTACCGCCTCTGCTGCTGAGCTTCCTGACAAGGTTAGTCATCAGTGTGTGGGCTCTGCTAACAATATTACTGAGCAAATAAACTCTAGTACCTCGGTTGTTCCCAGCATTGTGTCACAATCCAATGTGACTAATGAGAATGAAATTATAGGCATCGAGTTCAAACAAGAAATCTTACGTCATTCGTATCCTTCAGTTATCAGAAGCCTTTTTGTCGATCTAAAGCATCAATGCTGCATCTGTGGGACAAGATTCAGATCTCAAGAGCAACTTAAAGGTCATCTAGATTGGCACGTCTCTAAGGAGTCTGAAATTAGTGATTTAGGACAAAAGTCTAGAAAATGGTTTTTGGATATGAACACCAGTCATGCTGCAGCTCTACAATCTGATGCAACAGCATCACTGGATGAAATGGATCCATGCGAAGAGAATTGTGGTCCAATGGTTCCTGCAGATGAGAGCCAAAGCATATGTGCATTTTGTGGAGAACCATTTGAAGATTTTTACTCTGAAGCACGTGATGAATGGATGTACAAAGGGACAACATACTTGGATCAACCCTACATGCAAGATGACGCAAGTGAAATTGCTGATGCTTCTGGCCAGCTTATTGTGCACGCCAACTGTATCTCACAGAGGTCTTGTGACAAAATGGATACCACTGAGCATGATAAAGTGGAACAACTATAATCACCAATTGATTTAATTTGGAGGATGGTTATCAAGCATGATTTGTAAGTTGCTATTTCTTTCTCGTATGACCGTTCATGATATTTTCATTCTATTTGCAAAATATGATTATTAGAAGTAATCTAGTATTTGTTGATTTAACTGTCATCATTGAATACTAATGTCCTTACAATTCTTAATCTTTTGTCATATTCCTCAATTTATTTCAGTCAATTTATTCAAGAACCTTTCCAGACTTATTAAATGCATAGTTAAACCTAGAGATTTCATTGTAAAACTTTTAAATAGAAAAATTTCAAAGCTTAGTATCTTATGTCGGGGACATGAGAAGCCTATGAACATATGTTTGTTTCTTGCCTTCATGGGATTTCTCACTCTCTTTGTTTTATAGGGTTCAGATTCATAGTGCAATTGTTTGAGATGACGTTGTGAAGTTTTTTGAAACGTTTCATGATCAAGAATGGGGCTGTTGGTTGTGATGCCTTGTTATCCCTTGCAGTGCTTGGACAGATGCAGAGTTTACAAAGGTTTACTAGCTTTGCACCATTTCTAGTCAATAGAAGCAAAATGGCTCAGGTGTGTATCTATCATGCTTGTACTTTGTGCATGAAATATTATAAATTAATGTTTCCTTTTATCCGGTATATTGTCTTAGCATAAAGATTTTGAAGAATTGATAAGCAAATAGAGCGCACTTATCTACTCTTTATTATTGTTTCCTTGATGGAGTGTTATGGTTTTGATTCAAGCATCAGGAGTGAACGACTATGAGCACTTCCACAGGTTTATCATTTTCATCTTTACGTGGCTACATTTTGAATCATGTTGGTTACTCTTCCTGCTTGAAATATTGTCATACTTTGTACGGATACATAATATTTTCTCATTCACCACTGCTCATTGTCTGGAAACACCAGCTCTCCTTGTTGGTTGATGATATTGATTGCGTTTGATCCCAGACTGATCCTAGTCAGTGGATTTTGTTATTGCCCATTGATGTAGTCAGTTTTGATTGTTAAACTTATTGACTCGAGAAATGTGCCATTAGTCATTACGATAAGTGTGGACTACGGATTATCCTCACAAAATAGCGTTTTATTTGAAGTTTTGGAATTTCAGTGAAGATTGTTTTGTCTATGTAAGTTGAGCTGAACTACTTTTTTTTCTTGTCATGCAGATCGAACAAAAAAATGATGGCTTTGATTGTTCTTTATTTAACTTAATTATCGTTACTCCTATGGTTATTGGCATGTTTATTACAGAATAAGATTGATCCGAGGATAATCACAATGCTTCGTTTACTGATTCTGCTGCTGACCCGTATTGATCAGCCCGCAGGTGGAAATTGATGCCTTATTAACTTGTCTATGATTTAGTGAATATGCAAATTTAGTTTTAGCGAGTTTAATCAATTTTATATTTTTTAGAGTTCTTTTTCTTTTTCTGAAATAATGTATTCAATTTTGTACTATTTAATATACTTTTATATTGACTTTGGATAATATGATATATATGAACTTGTAGGACTAAGTTGTTCAAGTGGGATTGGACAACCTGGGGTCCATCATAAGCCAGCAATTGCATTGGCACGAGAAATATGATGAGTGACTCGATTCTCATCCGAAAGCATTTGTTTTTTTGTAATTTTTATTTTGGTGAATCTCTTCATTTTGGAAACTTCACAAATTTGTGGTATCTTCTTGAAACACATTATGAAGGCTAGATATTCAGTTACATTACGTCTCAATGAAAGTCCAAGTATAGAGTTGAAACTATGATCACTTGAGGATTACGTATCTTTTTAATTCATAATGCATGATCAGATATCACTGCCAATGTTGACCCCCTCTAGATTAACAGGGCATGTGTGGCTTTTGCTTTTGACTAGCCTGAACTTTTGAGTGCCATGCGCGACTTGACTTTTTGAGTTCCTCATCCTACTCATTCTCTTGAGCTCTCTCGTTTGAACAACTAGAGCTCCTTAAGCCTTTTTTAGTTTGAGCTCTCCTGTTCAAGCACTTTGAGTTCGCTATGTTGAGCTTGATTTCTTGGATTTTTCATTCTACTGGCAGCTTAGGTACTTGTGGGGTATAATTAGACACAACATCCACACGATTTGCAATCCATAGTCCCTAGGGTTCAATAGACTTGGGGTTTGAATGAGAATCCTCTATAAATATCTAGAGCCTAATAACCCTAGGGCTTAGGGTTTTGGTTAATGATTCTCTTTAAATATTAAAGCTGCATGAGTATCTAACCTTAATCTCTTTCGCTAGTGAATACTTTCTTCTCTATTATTATTTTATTGCTTCTTCTTTCCTCTAATATTAAGTATTAGAACAAACTTAAGCTTTAGAGGGACATTATTAGAACAACACTGACACCCTTTGACATATGTTTTCTTCCTTATAGGACATCCCTTATCCTTGATCTAGATGCCCACTTTAAAGTCAAATTGGGTAATAGGTTTTTCTGTTATCATTTGTTATCATCTAAGGGAAAAGATTAAATCAAGCAAGACGATGAGATGAAATCAAGCTAATCTTTAGGAGCCGAAGCTTCCTTTGTATATCTCCTTGAATTGGACACTTGCCTATTGACCAGAGGATTTCTTGTTTGATTTCTTCTATAATATTTGCATCTTATTAATATCCTAATTTTAGATTTTTTGTATTTACTTTCGTAGAATACAACAATAATAATAATCAAGTTTTATTATGTTAGGTGGAATTGACTATATAGATCATCTTACGCCATTGGATTTTATCATCTACTATATCATTTATATTTAAATAAATTTTATTTTATTTTATCATTGCTAAGTCTTTTTTAGTCTTTTTCTTTCTCATTTGATTTATATATTTGTAATAGTTTCATATCGTCTAACTTGAGCATCTATCGGCCTTTTAAGTATATACTTGTATCATTTTAAATGTGTCTTTCGAAGTTCTCTCAATAGATGCAATTTTAATTTTTATTTTAATATTCTCATTTTTTATTTTATTTATTCTCGTATGTTCACATATTCATTTTAACATCCTCATCAATGTCACTCTCATCTTCTATTTATGTGCTCGAATCATAATAAAAAATATTTAATTTCATATAACATAACAACTTTAAATATTGTTTTGTAAAATTTTTATTTAAATTTTAAAAGTATTTTATGATCATTGATGCGACTTAGATTTTTTGCTCCTCGAACATAGGATGAGGATGGGTTCTTTCCAAGCTACAACAATGAAGATTTTTCGTTTTCTTCCCTACCAAAGTTAACACTAGATTAGACAGCTGTCGATCTTCCGGCTAACGACTCTTCGATGCCTAAGTTAAAACTTATATGTAGAAGAAGAAGAATAGAGAAGAAGAAGAAGAATGTAGTAGTCAGAACTATAAAATGATAATCCCCCTTTTTTCTCTTGTTTCCCCCTCCTTTTATATCCCTTATGAAGCATCTTTTCTTCTTATTTTCTTTCCCACGATCTCCCTTTTGTAATAGACAAGAAACATCTTCTGTACTAGGACCATGGTAGGAATGTTAGGTGACATGAAGTGACGTTCTTGTTAGGCTGTTAGAGAAATATCTCTCAAAAAGAGCATTTTCTAATGACATGGAGAGTCCTCATTTAGTTATGATAATACACATATGGTGGTCCCCTTGACCCTTTAGTAGTCTTAAAGGTGTGAACTCTAACTGATTATGAAAATGAATCTTTTATGTAGTTCCTCATATGGAAGACGAGGATCTTTTTGCCTTACCGAACCATTCTATATGAACCCTTTACTTTCTGAGCTGTTTCTTTTAATTAAATGTATCTTTTTTTTTTAGCTGAGCTGTTTTATGTAGTCTTGGTGATTTCACTTCTTTTGCCGACCTATTTCAACAGACTTGGTGCCTCTTTCTTTTAGATTGTACCATTTTCATTTAGCTCGGCAATTCTGCCTACCTCGAGCTATTTTTATTAGCTCGATAGTTCTGCCTACCTCGAGCTGTTTTCATTCAGCTCGGCAATTTTACCTACCCGAGCTGTTTTCATTCAGCTTGGCAGTTCTACCTACCTCGAGTTGTTTTCATTTAGCTCGATCTTCTTTCTTTGAAGCTGAATCGGTTCAAATTGGCTCGTTGATTATTTCTTAGGTAAGTTACTCTGAATCAGCTCAGTGCTATTTCTTTTGGCCAAACCACCTCGACAACTTGACTCGATGACTTTTCATCCTATATCTTGATCTTTAACTGGATAATGAAAATATGACAGTATCATTAGCCAATCCATCACAATAGTCAGATGAAGTATAAAGTCTGACTTTATTCATACTATGCCTTGACTGAGCTTCCTTATAATGGGCTCTTATAAGGGAGCTCAACGGGCCTGATCCCTTACAGATAGGGTTCTTTAAAGATTTTATCCCGTTAATCTTTCTCTATTCGTGCAGCCGACCTTCGCTCTTCTTTCTGCTTGCCTTTGTTCGCTTTATTTTACTCAGGCGGCTTTCCCTCAAAGTTTCTCCGACTTGATCATTGTAAGATCGATTTTTCTGCTTCTTATTTTTGATATTCATGGCTGCTTCTTCTTTGCAAAATCTTAGAATATCCAAAAAGTCTCTTTGGTTTGAGGTTACCCCATCTAGAATTAATAGGGATCATCCTTTCTTTAAAGAAAGAGGCCTGTATATATAGGAAGGTATTAGGTACTTCCTTGCTACTTCTCAACGGAGCCCTCACATTCCATCGCCTAACTGTTACTATTTTTTTTGGGATTAGTTTGCAAGTGGTCTTCGTCTTTTCGTTTCTCTTGTTACCATGAAATTTTAGATTTCTATAAAATAGCAGTGAACCAATTAACATCAAATGCCTTTCGTATCCTAGCTGGAGCTATTATACTCAAGCATTTAGAAATCCCTATTTCTCCTCTTTTATTTCATATCCTATTTCAGCTGAAAGCATCAACGGATGCATGAGTCTTTTAATTTGCAGTCGTCCTGACTGTCAATTTTTTTTAAAAGAATACATTTTTCCCACAAGGGATGGAAGGATCAATATTTCTTTACTGAACTTCCGTCTCCACTTCTTTATTCTTCAAATATGGTGCACAAAACTATCTAAACTCCCATGCTTCCGGGAGATTCGAGTGCAATGTTCCTTTCCTTCCATTAAGAAACTATTATTAAACCATCACTATGACTCAAATCTTCTTATTGAAGATCACCTTTTGAGTTATTTTCATCTATCGCCTTTCATGCCTAATGATGATCATTCTAATATGTGTTATATTTATAGGAGTCAAAAGGTGATAACGGATTCAACAGAGCCAACCACTCAGAAAAATTTCTCAAAGAAGAAAAAGGGGATAGCGGCAAGAAAAAACCTAATCGGGAAGAAAATGTCATTAAAAAGAAAAAAGAATCAACTCCTCTTCGTTCCCTGTCCTCAAGGAGTCCTTCTTAGTAATAGAACTTACTCCTTCCTTCTATAGATTAATGATTAGGGAGGAACCAGAAGCTTCTAATACTTTTTTGCAGGTGAGTTCTTCCCCCTCTCAATCACTTAATCGCCCTCTTGTTCTTCACCGGCGCCGAGCATATAAACCCACTCCTTCATCTTCAGGAGAGAAATCCTCCCCGTCAAGAGATCCTATTATATTTGTGTGTGTGGGGGGGGGGGGGGGGGGGGTTCC
>JBAMHZ010207533.1:0-14312 GCA_037177395.1 Alpinia galanga | reverse complement strand
CCTGTTATGTTCCTTGGATTATTTACAAGTGGTATTCAAGCTCTTATTTTTGCAACTTTAGCTGCGGCTTATATAGGCGAATCCATGGAGGGTCATCATTGATTAGTTTTCGAAATAGTCTTTTTTTTTTAGCTTAGACCAAGGCAATGTATACATGGCTCAAGATAATCCACTTAGGGAACATAAATATACAAATAATATAAAAATAAGGAAGGTAGATACTATCTAGGGAGTAAGAGTAATAGGAAAAAAAAGATTGCGCTATTAGGGAATTGTAAAAAAAGGAAAGAGATCTAAAAGATCTTTTTCCTCTCAACGATTGAACAAAAGAAAAAAAAAAGACTAAAAAATACTAAATTACATGAACTTAGATTAATCTTTCTATGCAAGGATTCGGACTAATGAATTTGTCCATTTAGATTGATTGTCTCCATGTAGGATAATTCTAAAAAGAAAGGGTTTACAAAAAACGAGAAAAAAGGATTTAGAGTGGAGTCAACTAGATGTATTGAATCGAATTGCTATAAGACAACCCTTGTGGATGTTTCGAAGAATTATTCTAGAATTCGGTGGAATCCAAGATATGAATAATTGGTTTACGTTAGGGAAGAAACACATGTATATGTTATATTAACTAGTTATATAGGAACTAAAGATATATCTAACCTGGGAATTTAGATAGGGCTTACAATGGAAGTCCTTCTGTTTCGTCTGTAATGTAATTTTGAATTAAATATTCAATGAATATAGAGATTAAATCAAGAAAAAGAATGAAAAATTCAAAGAATGCTTTATAAAAAAGAAAGAAATGGAAGAACAAAAGTCATCTGGATTCACAAAAACTACGTGGATGGATAGGAACTAAAAAAGAGAGATTGAAGGAGTTCTGACGATTCAATAATATTATTACTTCAATTCGTAGTTTTTAGTTGGATAAATCTTAGCGATGGAATAATAAGTTATAATTCATTGGTTGATTGTATCATTAACCATTTCTTTCTTTTGGTGTGAGGAACTTATCATGAATCCACTGATTTCTGCCGCTTCCGTTATTGCTGCTGGGTTGGCCGTCGGGCTTGCTTCTATTGGACCTGGGGTTGGTCAAGGTACTGCTGCGGGCCAAGCTGTAGAAGGGATCGCGAGACAACCCGAGGCAGAGGGAAAAATCCGAGGTACTTTATTGCTTAGTCTGGCTTTTATGGAAGCTTTAACAATTTATGGACTGGTTGTAGCATTAGCACTTTTGTTTGCGAATCCTTTTGTTTAATCCGAAAAAAATTACGTATTTTTTTTTCGGATTTTATTTACTTGGACTTGCTGCTTTTGCTTTTTAGAATTATATGAAGCTTTCAATCCTACAATTACTTATTCGTTGGGACAATAACCTGTGGGAAGGATTGATTTGAGGATGGGGCATTAGCATACTGACTCGCGTTCTTCCTTCCCTTTCTTAGTCCAATGTCGAATGGAACTTTTTTTTTAGGATTGTTATAACATATTTTTTACTCTATTTCGAAACGAAATAGGAAATTAATAATAAAAAAAAAAAAAATAGAAAGAAATAGATAATTAGTTTTATCTATAAAAGGAGATCATATGAAAAATGTAACCGATTCTTTCATTTCTTTGGGTTACTGGCCATCTGCCGAGAGTTTCGGATTTAATACCGATATTTTAGCAACAAATCCAATAAATCTAAGCGTAGTGCTTGGTGTATTGATTTTTTTTGGAAAGGGAGTGTGTGCGAGTTGTTTATTTCAAGAATAAGTTGGATACAACCAACTGTACTTTTCTCGTTATAACTACGAAAAGGTGCATGATCCCGCGAATTACTTCTGACAAAATGAAGAAATCATATTGAAGAACCATAGCATTTCGTGATTTATTGGGAAATCAACTTTGATTCTCTATCAACCAATAATGTGGGACCATTAACATGGTTAAAGCTAAACCGTTTGAAGTCCGGACGCAGCATGGTACTCTTTCTACTACAATGTTAATACATAAATCGTTTCAAATAGTTGGGATTTTTTTTTTCGATATAGAACACTCATGTCGATAAAATGATTTGAACCCCTTTATTTTATTATAATTTTTTTGTAAAAAACTGGAAAACTGAGTATTTCACCCTCATTTTTTGTTTTTTATCCAATGCTGAATCGATGACCTATGTTATGTATAAAGTAATCAAAATTCTTTGGATTTGAAGAAAAAAAAAACAAACAACTTTGCTGACAATTGTTTGTTTGGTCAGAAGAGTCCTCCGATCGGGTCTTGGATTAATGATCCATTTTTTTTGTTATTTTTCTTTGTGGAATATGAATAGAGAAAAGAGGATAGGCTCATTACATTCAAAAAGATATATGGGAATTTCCCAGAAATAATTGCAATAATTGAGCGTGAGAGCCAAATGAATCGAAAGATTCATGTTTGGTTCGGGAAGGGATCGTCGAAGTTTTGAAATGAATGCAAAGACAATCTACTTTCATTAAGTGATTTATTAGATAATCGAAAACAGAAGATCTTGAAAACAATTCAAAATTCAGAAGACCTCCGCGAGGGGGCCATTGAACAGCTGGAAAAAGCACGGGCCCGCTTACGGAAAGTCGAAATGGAAGCGGATCAGTTTCGAGTGAATGGATACTCTGAGATAGAACGAGAAAAATTGAATTTGATTAATTCAACTTCTAAAAGTTTGGAACAATTAGAAAATTATAAAAATGAAACTATTCGTTTTGAACAACAAAGAGCGATTAATCAAGTACGACAACAGGTTTTCCAACAAGCCTTACAAGGAGCTCTAGGAACTCTCAATAGTTGTTTGGACAACGAGTTACATTTACGTACCATCAGTGCTAATATTGGCATGTTTGGGACGATGAAAGAAATAACTAACTGATTAGTCCTTCTACTCTAGGCATTATTTTTTTTTTTCTTCAAAAAAAAATTACGAAATACTCATGGTAACCATTCAAGCAGATGAAATTAGTAATATTATCCGTGAACGTATTGAGCAATATAATAGAGAAGTCAAAGTTGTAAATACCGGTACCGTACTTCAAGTAGGCGACGGCATTGCTCGTATTTATGGTCTGGATGAAGTAATGGCAGGTGAATTAGTAGAATTTGAAGAGGGTACTATAGGCATAGCTCTAAATTTAGAATCAAATAATGTTGGTGTTGTATTAATGGGTGATGGTTTGCTGATACAGGAGGGAAGTTCTGTAAAAGCAACGGGAAGAATTGCTCAGATACCAGTAAGCGAGGCTTATTTAGGTCGTGTTATAAATGCCCTGGCTAAACCTATTGATGGCCGAGGTGAAATTTCAGCTTCTGACTCTCGTTTAATTGAATCTCCCGCTCCTGGTATTATTTCCAGACGTTCCGTATATGAGCCTCTTCAAACAGGACTTATTGCTATTGATTCGATGATTCCTATCGGACGTGGTCAACGAGAATTAATTATTGGGGACAGGCAGACCGGTAAAACTGCAGTAGCCACAGATACGATTCTAAATCAACAAGGGCAAAATGTAATATGTGTTTATGTAGCTATTGGTCAAAAAGCATCTTCCGTGGCTCAAGTAGTTAGTACTTTAGAGGAAAGGGGGGCACTGAAATACACTATTATAGTAGCCGAAACGGCGGATTCTCCGGCTACATTACAATACCTTGCCCCTTATACAGGGGCAGCTTTGGCTGAATATTTTATGTACAGAAAACAACACACTTTAATCATTTATGATGATCCCTCCAAACAAGCACAAGCTTATCGACAAATGTCTCTTCTTTTACGAAGACCGCCGGGCCGCGAAGCTTATCCGGGGGATGTTTTTTATTTGCATTCACGCCTTTTGGAAAGAGCCGCTAAATCAAGTTCTGCTTTAGGTGAAGGAAGTATGACTGCTTTACCAATAGTTGAGACCCAATCGGGAGATGTTTCGGCTTATATTCCTACTAATGTAATTTCCATTACCGATGGACAGATATTCTTATCTGCCGATCTATTCAATGCTGGAATCAGACCTGCTATTAATGTGGGTATTTCGGTCTCCAGAGTAGGATCCGCAGCTCAAATTAAAGCCATGAAACAAGTAGCCGGCAAATCAAAATTGGAATTGGCTCAATTTGCCGAATTAGAAGCCTTTGCGCAATTCGCTTCTGATCTCGATAAAGCTACTCAGAATCAATTGGCAAGAGGTCAACGATTACGTGAGTTGCTCAAACAATCCCAATCAGCCCCTCTCACGGTAGAAGAACAGATAATGACTATTTATACCGGAACGAATGGTTATCTTGATTCATTAGAAATTGGACAAGTAAGGAAATTTCTCGTTGAGTTACGTACTTACGTAAAAACGAATAAACCTCAGTTTCAAGAAATAATATCTTCCACCAAGACATTCACCAATGAAGCGGAATCCCTTTTGAAAGAAGGTATTCAGGAACAGATGGAACGTTTTCTACTTCAAGACCAAGTATAAAAGAAAACAAGTAAAATATAAAGAAATTTTAGAACTTTGAAATGTTCTAATTTAAACATGAAAGAATTTCATTCTTGTCATTTATTCGGTATAATATTTTTTTTTCTATAAAATACTAAACTTTCTATAAAATACTAAACATAAATATATATAAATATATTAAAGAAAGTAGATAATATTTCTATAAATAGAAAATATTTATAGAAAAATATAAAAATAGGGTTACAATTACAGTTACTATTAAAACTAATTTACTATTAAAAAATTAATAAAAAATCGTTATTATATTAACTAGAAGCGTCTCTTATTCAAATCATTCAAAATACCTTTCTTGACATGATATAGAAATTGAAAACTAAAAAAATATATGTAAAAAAATTGCGTCCAATAGGATTTGAACCTATACCAAAGGTTTAGAAGACCTATGTCCTATCCATTAGACAATGGACGCTTTTCATTCCAATTTTTTTTTTTTTTTCGTATTTTCACCTCTCTTGTTCGTAAAAAAAATGTGTGAGAATTCCGGAAATTGCGTATTCAATTCAATGATGCATTACATTAACTAATCCATTAGTTAAAATTAATTAACTAACTAATTAAAATTTTTGAATTTGAGTAATTCCATTAATTTTTATATTAATTAGAAATTAATAAATAATTTCTTATATATATATAAGATAAGCGGATAGCGGGAATCGAACCCGCATCGTTAGCTTGGAAGGCTAGGGGTTATAGTCGACGTTGATTCATAATTTTGAACGTCTCTAATTCAAAACCGAACGTGAAACTTTGGTTTCATTCGGCTCCTTTATGGAAGATGGATAAATTCCTAGATGTAAGATGTAAACAAAAAAAAAAAAAAATGCCACCCATAACATCTATGTCAGCCTTTCCGTCTGAATGCATTCAAAAGGACCCGCTTTATAGATGATCCCTATAAAAGAGGAGATTATAACAATCTTTCCAGTTATTTATTTATGTCGTTCGCTATTTCTATTTAGAATAATCCTTAGGAACAGTATTTTGTTTCCGCCGAGCTAAACAATGATGTCGACGTCTCTAGTAAACCAAAGACATTGTTTAATAGCTATTTTGTTTTGCTTCAATCTCCCTTATACAAATACAAAGAAAAAATTGAAGATTTAGTTACGATTAGAACTAATTGCACCTTTTTCCATGGATCCCTTATTCCTTCAATTGGAAGTATTGATCCAATTCAATCAAATTATGTTTCGTAATTTCATGATCCAATTTTGTTTTTCAATTTTGAACTTCTTTTTGGATACAAATCACGAGAATTTATATTTTTCCTCGAATCTTTCATCGAGAGGTAAAGGATTAAATCCTTTTAAGAAATAAAGTTTTTGATCGGAATATTAAAAAAACCGAAGGATCCCTTAACTATTAAGGGATTAATAGAACGAATCGCACTTTTACCACTAAACTATATCCGCTACAATACAATTATTGTATATAAATGGACCTTTTGTCGAAGACGAAAATAAGTCGTAGTAATAAAAAGATCGGATCAGAAAAGAATAATGAAAATTCGAGCGTTGACGTAGTTTCGTCAGGGCGACTAATGATATTAGGAAAAGAGGACTCATTTTAATTAACAAAATAGTTCTTTTTCCCGTAAAGTAATAAAGAATAATAATAACGAATGGCAGGTACCTTGATTCTATATCATCTTTTTCTGTATCATAGGGATCGAAAGAATAATTCTTCTTATGATTCTTGTTGTTTCGATTTTTTTTGTTTCAAAAAAATTTTGTGTTTTCAAATTAAATAAATAATTTTATCTACGATTCATTGGAACAAAAAAAGCCCGGCTAGGTACTGACCAGGCCAGGCCGGGGAAATAAAAAGAAAAGGACTTTTCGGATGAAATAAAAGAGGTACTTTACTTTTTTTTATTTTAAAATATTCAATAAAAAATCTATTTTTAGTAATCTTTAATATATTGGTATTATTTATATATTAGGATTGGAGATATCTTTTCTTTTGAGCCCTTACTTTATCTAATTTATCTAAATGGAATTGCTGATAAAAGTTTTTATCGATTTTATAGATATCCATCGATATATCTATATAATTATCTATATCGATATAATTTTAGATGTATATAATTATACATCTATATAATAAGGGTAGATAAAGATAATAAAGAGAGATAAAGAAGGGCTTTTTTCAAGCCTTCATTTTGTATTTTTTATACAATATATCATAGTAATTATCCTTTTTCAATTTGGGGAGAGATGGCTGAGTGGACTAAAGCGTCGGATTGCTAATCCGTTGTACGAGTTTTTTGTACCGAGGGTTCGAATCCCTCTCTTTCCGTTTCTGTCAATTACTTGGTATTTTTTTATAGTTGAGGAAAGATGTGGAATAGATAAAATGTTACGAACATTTCAAAATAAAGCAAGGAAAAAAATAAGATTTTTTTTATTCTTCACGTCCCGGATTACGTCCCGGGTCATTAGATAGAAATCCGAAAATGAAGAGCGAAACAAAGAATATTACTACTGTATAAACAAATAGTTTGAGAGTAAGCATTACACAATCTCCAAGATCATAAAAAAAAAAAAAAAAGAGAATAGATTCTCTATTTTAACCTATTTTGACACCAAGAAATGCAGGGAAGTGATTTCTAGAAATAGTAAAAAATTTGAAGAGTTGAGTCGTTCATTACTAAAAATTGGATTTCATACCCACAATTATATATTGTGTGGGACTCTAACAGGCTCGTTCAATGGAAAAACGTAAGAATAAGAAAATGAGAGTGATCCCGATTTATCACAGCTATAGAAGAATTTCAATATTGGACTCAACTCAAAGGTTCAGACTGTATGTACGACTTGTCTGATCTTATAACTAGTTATAATATTTTTTTCTAGTAAATCATGAATTTGTCTCGGACAGTCTTAAAAATATTATCGAAAGCTTACGGCAGCTTGCCAAACAAAAGCTAATAGAAAAAAGAATAGAGGTATTACTGGCATAACATCTACTATTGGATTCAAAAAAGCGTAGGCCTCAGGCAATTTGGCGACGAAAAAACTACTTGAATAAAGGAACGAATTAAGACAGATACCGATGAAACTTAAGATATTAAGCATAACAATTTTTTTGTTTTTTTCTTTGTTCTTGAAGATAATTGTATTTCTTTTGATTTGATTGAGTTATTAATCCCCTATTAGTGCTATGATATAAGGGATAAGGGAAAAATTACTACCATAAAGTAGGTCAAAAAACCTTTCTTTGATTTGAACTCAGCCAATCAAAAATCTTTTTTTTTTTTTTTCTCAAATAAAAAGAGAATAGAAGAAATCCTACTTTCATACAATATCTTAATGGAATTATATGTAATGATCAATAAATTCAGTTTAATTGCATCTATAAACGTATCAAAATCCGAGCAACAAGCTAATTTTTTCTATAAATTTTTCGACTGGAATTGACGACCAACCATTACCAATATTAGTGTTTATTAGTGTTGAATATAAATGGGGCGTGGCCAAGTGGTAAGGCAACGGGTTTTGGTCCCGCTATTCGGAGGTTCGAATCCTTCCGTCCCAGAGTATGCATATTATAGAATAGTATATTCTAAGATCTAGAGAAAAATATTCGATATCATATCAGACTAAAGGTTGCCCTTTTAAACAACCTTATGCTTAAAAGTCTAGTATTAGATATCGATAGAATGTGGTTGTTTTTTCTTATTTTCTTTAAATGATGCATTAAAAATGGAAATGCGAAAGCCTCTCTTATTCTCTATCCCTTAAATGGTGTGTGAAACCCGATTATTATTTTTTTTTTTTTTTCTGTGGATTTATGAATTAGAAACACGAAGGTCTTAAGACCGATTTAGGGTACTCAAATTTCGAGTAAAATAAAAAATAAAAAAAAAAAATAGGTAGCAACAATCCTTTAATCTAGATCTGTTTGACTTTGGCCTTATACAAGATAGTCTAGCACCTCCGAAACTAGGCCAGCCCCCCCCCTAGGATCCTTTTTTGATTTATGATGCATCTACTCTATATAATTGGGGGGGGTAGATAGGAGTTAATTCATAATGGAAGATATCCATTTGAATATCTGTACGAATCTTATTAACAAAGAATCAAGTTACGTATGTAACATATTATGTATTTCTTTTCACCTCATTTTTTCGTATTTTGTGTTTGTCTGTAATGAATAATTGTAAATCCAAGTAACAATTCAGACAGAGGTTATTCATACATTTCATTTTAAGGAAAAATTATTGAGTCTCTTAAGTTAACTAAACTAGGCAGAAAATGCTGATATGTATTGTTATTATGTATTTTTATTTCTATTTTTGTGAAAAAGATTTTTATTATAGATCTATCTATTTGTTTTAAATCATTGATGGGTTAATCCGAATATGCATTTTTTTATGATAATAAAATGTAAAAAATCCTTTTTTATTACACAATTGAGGTACGAAATTTTCAATAAATTAAATCTTTTTAATGATTTCTTATGAGTCGTTGGTACTCCAAGAAGTGTGAAACTCGTGAATCCATTCTATGAAGAAATTGAAAAATGGAGATTCTTAATTATTTCTTAATTTATAGAAATTATAAATTCAAAAAAATCTCTATTGCACTCATACAAAAAAATATTATTGATCCAATATATACAATAAAATATGGGTTTAATTTAAATAAATTTCATTATTGCTAATAGTTTTTCAAAAACTACTCATGTCATAAGAGTATAGATTACTATGGACCAACTAAACCAATGACTATACATGATTCCATAAATGAATCAATTACATACCAGTTCCAAGAAATTAGAGGTTATGGTAAAACTTCGTTTAAAACGATGTGGTAGAAAGCAACGTGCGACTTGAAGGACATGATCCACTGTGGATTCTTACACCCACCATTTTATATTATATAGGAATGAAGATGCTCTTGACTCGACATCGTTTGTTCTGTTCCACTAGAACCCTCATTTTTTGAGGGTTTTGATGTAAATAGTACATGATGGAGCTCGAGTATAAAGTATGGATTCATTTATCAAGGGCAGAGATCTAGGGTTAGTGTCAATCAATAAGTTCAAACTACTTCGTAAGTATATGTTCGGTATAGAAATCGAAAGGATCCAATTCGACCAAGTTGCAAATTCAAATGTCAAATTTGATCAAAAGTGTATCACGCGAGAATCCAGTATTTATATGATTCTTTGATAAAAAGAAATCACAAAAAATGGTATGTTGCTGCCATTTTGAAACGATTAAAGATCACCGAAGTAATGTCTAAACCCAATGATTCAAGGCAAGGATACAGGATCCGAAACAAGGAAAAATCTTTTTCAATTGTCTCCATAACTAAACTAGATGAGAATGAAGAATCGAAATAGATTCGAAAGGAGACAGGCAAAAATCAAGGGGTTAGAGACCACTCAATAAATGAACTGCTTAAGCTTAAGGGTTGTTTTCCGTTGAGTGAGAGTTATCCAACTTGAGTTATGGGGATAAGAATGAGTTTTTTTTTTTTTTTCAAAAAAGAATAAGAAAAAAGTATTTAAATCATAGTCTAATTGATTTAATAATCTATGGATCCATTTGACATTAATTAGAATTCTATACATAACTTTGAATTTCCTCGAGCCGTACGAGGAGAAAACTTCTTATACGGTTCTAGGGGGGGTATTGTTAATTTATATCTATCCCAATGAGCCGTTTATCGAATCATTGCAATTGATATTCGATCCCGAAGAGAAGGAAGAGATCTTTGTAAAGTGGGTTTTTATGATCCGATAAAGAATCAAACCTATTTAAATGTTCCTGCGATTATATATTTCCTTGAAAAGGGTGCTCAACCTACAGGAACTGTTCATGATATTTTAAAGAAGGCAGGGGTTTTTACGGAACTTCACCTTAATCAATAAACGAAATTCCATTAATCAAAAAAAAAGAGGGTGTGGATAACTTGTATATAGCTTTGGCTAACCTTTTCTCCCCCCTCTCTTGTTATATTCATACTACACTTATTACCTTAAATTACCTTCAAATTCCGTCTTCGATAGCGCCAAAAATATATTTTTTTTATTGATATAAATTGATCTAAGATGAATAGAAAAAAGATCAATCAATTGACTAAATGAACTAATTGGTTCTATACTATAAAAAAAATTTGTACATTACTCCATCAATGGGGTGATTTTGTTGCAATTCTCTGAACAAATAAAAAAGGGGATTAAGTTTTTTTAGTTATTTATATTTATGAATTGAATAAACCCGATAGATTTTTTGCTACTTCTTCCTTAATTTCTTCTTTCGCCTACATCTTTTATGTCGATCTATGTTGATTATCTCTATAGTGCCAATCCAAGTCCGTAGTTTTTTTAATTCTTTTCTCTTAGTTAGATATTATATATAATTATATAATAAAATTGATTATTATTAGCTTTATCTATTTCAAATTTTAATATATTTACAAATTGTTCTTTCCATTTGTTTTTTATTCATTTTTCATTCTTTTGTTTTCTCTATTGTAGTCGTTTTTCACTATTCACATTCATATTGACAACAGTGTATCAAACAAATATAATCCGATCGTGTATAAATCAAGCTAGTTATCTCAGTTTCATGACCTTTGCTTTTCACGCACATGATGGTCTCATTGTATTTTCTGTGATACAAAAAGTTACTTTTGTATCATACAATAAGTTTTTTATTGGAATATTTTGATTACGTCATGTAATTTCATTTCTTTTTTTTTTTTTTTTATTCCGATTCTATCTACACAGAAAAATTTTTGATATTTTTGGGGTTGCTAACTCAATGGTAGAGTACTCGGCTTTTAAGTGCGGCTAGCATCTTTTACACATTTCTATGAAGTAACAGATTCGTCCATACTATCGGTAGAGTTTGTAAGACCGCGACTGATCCTGAAAGGAATGAATGGAAAAAGCAGCATGTCGTATCAATGGAAAATTCTAGTAATATTTTTACCTTACTAGATTGGGCCAAACCTTGTTTGAATTCTTGATGCGAAAAAAAAGTCAAGTTGGGTCGAATGAATAAATGGATAGAGCCCTATGCTCCAATTATAGAGAAAGCAAAAGTAACGGGCTTATGTTCTTAATTCGAATGATTACCCGATCTAATTAGACGTTAAAACTATATTAGTGCTTGATGCGGGAAGGACTTTTCTTATGAGTGAGTTATCGATTTTTTTATAAGTCCTAACTATTAGTTACTCTCCATTATGGGGTACGAGGGGAATGTGTAGAAGAAGCAGTATATTGATAAAGAGTTTTTTTCCAAAATCAAAAGAGCGATTGGGTTGAAAAAATAAAGGATTTCTAACCATCTTTTTGATCCTAAAATCTAAACTTATTAGATGGCAAAAGAAAAGAGAGGATAGAGAATCCGTTGATAAGTCTTACCTATTTACGAGGTATCTATTATTATTCTTTTTTTTTACTGTAATACCTTGTTTTGACTGTATCGCACTATGTATCATTTGATAACCCAATAAATCCATTATAGTATCCCCAGTTCAAATCAAATTCAAAATGGAGGAATTTCAAGGATATTTACAACTTGATAAATCTCGGCAACGTGACTTCCTATACCCACTTATCTTTCGGGAGTATATTTATGCATTTTCTCATGATCATTTTTTAAATGGATCCATTTTGTTGGAAAATTTTGGTTATGACAAAAAATCCAGTTTCCTAATGGTAAAACATTTAATTACTCGAATGTATCACCAGAATCATTTTTTTTTTTTCACTAATTCTTATAACAAAAATCCATTTTTGGGGTACAACAAAAATTTGTATTCTCAAATGCTATCAGAAGGGTTTGCAGTCATTGTGGAAATTCCATTTTCCCTACGATTAGTATCTTCCTTAGAGGAAAAAGAAATCGCAAAATCTTATAATTTACGATCAAGTCATTCAATATTTCCTTTTTTAGAGGATAAATTCCCACATTTAAATTATGTGTCAGATGTATTAATACCCTACCCCCTCCATCTGGAAATTTTAGTTCAAATCCTTCGCTACTGGGTGAAAGATGCCTCTTCTTTTCATTTATTACGGTTCTTTTTTCACGAGTATTGTAATTGGAATAGTCTTAGTACTTCAAAAAGAAATCGAAGATTAGTCTTGTTCCTATATAATTCTTATCTATGTGAATACGAATCCATTTTCCTTTTTCTACGTAACCAATCTTCTCATATACGATTAACTTCTTATAGGGGCTTTTTTGAGCGAATATATTTCTATGGAAAAATTGAACATCTTGTCAAAGTGTTTGCTAATTATTTTTCGGCGATCTTACGGGTCTTCAAGGATCCTTTCATGCATTATGTTAGATATCAAGGAAAATGGATTCTGGTTTCAAAAGATACGCCACTTCTGATGAATAAGTGGCAATATTACCTTGTCAATTTATGGCAATGTCATTTTTATGTGTGGTCAGAACCAGAAAGGATCTATATAAACCAATTATCCAAGCGTTCTCTTTACTTTTTGGGCTATATTTCATGTGTGCGACTTAATCCTTCAGTGGTATGGAGTCAGATGCTAGAAAATTCATTTCTAATAGAGAATGCTACGAATAAACTCGATACACTAGTTCCTATTATTACTCTGCTTGGATCATTGGCTAAAGCAAAATTTTGTAACGTGTTAGGGCAGCCCATTAGTAAGACGACTTGGATCGATTCGTCGGATTTTGATATTATTGATCGATTTGTACGTATATCCAGAAATCTTTCTCATTATTACAAAGGATCCTCAAAAAAAAAGAATTTGTATCGAATCAAATATATACTTCGACTTTCTTGTGTTAAAACTTTGGCTCGTAAACACAAAAGTACTGTACGCGCTCTTTTTAAAAGATTAAATTCGGAATTATTGGAAGAATTCTTTACGGAGCAAGAACAGGTTCTTTCTTTGAGCTTCCCAAGAGCTTCTTTTACTTTACAGAGGGTATATAGGGGGAAAATTTGGTATTTGGATATTATTTGTATCAATGATTTGGCTAATCATGAATGATTGGTTATGAGACCATGTAAATGGAAATTTTCCTTAATAACTGCCGAAGAGATACCAAAAAAATTCAGTAATTTCTATTATGAAATGTTAATTTGCTAAGAGTTGATCAACTGAATATTCCACTTTCTTAGTTAGAGTCCTGCCTAGGGAAGTAACTGCGTTTTAGATGTATACATAGGGAAAGCCGTGTGCAATGAAAAATGCAAGCACGGTTTGGGGAGGGATTTTTTTGACTTATTTTTTTTAACAAGTAAATTATCTACTCCATCCGACTAGTTCCGGGTTCGAGTCCCGGGCAACCCATATAAATGATAATATTGAACTAATTTATCATATCGAAATAATAGATAAAGTAGAATTCTATTTTTTCATTCATAAAAAAAATTCTGATTAATCTAGATAACTAATAAAAAAAGCATAGATATATATTTAGATTTATGGATGTTGATATTGGTTGACATGGGTATATAATTCATGTTATACTGTTGAATAACAAGCCCTTCATTTTCTATTTATAGAGAATTCATGTGCTTGGGAGTCCCTGATTATTAATGATTAAATAAACCAAGATTTTACCATGACTGCAATTTTAGAGAGACGCGAAAGCGCAAGCCTATGGGGTCGTTTCTGTAACTGGATAACCAGCACTGAAAACCGTCTTTACATTGGATGGTTTGGTGTTTTGATGATCCCTACCTTATTGACCGCAACTTCTGTATTTATTATTGCCTTCATTGCTGCTCCTCCAGTAGATATTGATGGTATTCGTGAACCTGTTTCTGG
>JBAMHZ010207428.1:0-14313 GCA_037177395.1 Alpinia galanga | reverse complement strand
TCAATAGAAAATACTCCTATCAGAATTAATGTCTTTAAAAGACCCCTCTCAACAATGAACTTAAACCATGCTTGAAGTGTGGAAGACCAACGAGTTCTAAGCCAATGAGTTCTAAGGATAAAAACCCTTAAAATAAAAGAGGAACAAATAAACAAATTGATCATCTAGAAAGAGGAAATAATTCAATCTAAGAATAAAAACTTCTAGAAGAAGTTAAAGTAGATAATCAAGAAATATCAATCAATTACATTTCTACAATGAAGACATAGAATCGAACAAATACAAATATTGATGATATATTTACATACAATGTGACAATTGACATTTCGTGTGAAAATGAGGACTTTGAACTTACGACTTTAAAGGAATGTCAATTAAGAGAGGATTGGCTAAAATGGAAAGAAGCAATTCAGACAGAACTAACATCTCTCTCAAAACTTGTGGTTTTGGGGCCTATTGTCAAAACACCAGAAGATATTAAACTGATAGGATATAAATGGGTATTTGTACGGAAAAAAATGAGAAAAATGAGATTGTACGATACAAAGCTCAACTAGTTGAACAATATTTTTTGCAAAGACCTGGAATTGACTATGAAGAAATATATTATCTTGTAATGTATGTTATTACTTTTCGTTATCTTATTGATTTAGTAGCACAGAAAAGACTTCATATATAGATGATGGACGTAGTTACAATATATTTATATGATGCACTAGATAATGACATATACATCAAAGTCCCAGAAGGACTAAAAATGTCAAATGCATGCAATTCTTGAGAAATATTTTCTATTAGATTACAATTTTTTTTGTATGGTTTAAAACAATCTAAGTGAATATGATACAATTGTCTTAGTGAATATTTGCTAAAAAAGGGTTATACAAATAACCATATTTATCCATGTGTTTTTATAAAGAAGTTCGAACATTGTTTTATAATAATCATTGTTTATGTTGATGATTTAAATATTATTGGCACTCATAAAGAGATCTTTAATGCAATAAATTATTTAAAGAAAGAATTTAAAATGAAAGATCTTAGTAAAACTAAATTTTGTCTCGGCCTGCAGTTTGAGTATTTAAAGAATGAGATTTTTGTCCATCAATCAACTTATACTGAAAATTTTTTAAAATGATTTAATATGGATAATTCATACCCATTAACTACCCTAATGGTTGTGTTGGAAAATGTGAATGGAAAAAGAGGTGGAGGAAAGATATTATTCATTGTGTATGAGACTTTAGTCCCACATTGAAAGTTTTAGGCTTAATGTTTGGTTTATATTATTTCACAAGCATGTATGTTATGAATAAATGCTTGGGTAGAGGCTCTCTCTCACGCACGTGCCCGCAGGGGGGTGCAGATCCAGGGTCCGGATTGCACTAAACCCAGGTGACTCGTGTGCGAGCGCGACCTGAGCGTGTTGAATGTCGGATTGGTCAGGACAAAATTTATCCAAGAAGATGAACCAACATTTTGTCATCTGAATTTTTGTTCAATAATAATGGATGCATTAATGGTGATTAATGAGATCCCTTTACTCGTTCGAAACGCTTAGCGTTTTACTGCGGCGAGTAAATTCGAAACGTTTGGCGTTTCACAACTATGATGAGTAAAAGTCATTAAATGATTTTTATTCAGCCAGTCTGGAGGAGGAACCTATATAAGGGAGCCTTGGTATTGAGCAAAAAGAAGTAAGCGAACAAAATCGATCCACCTGCGTGCCCCTCTCGTCCTTTTTCTTTGTCTGTCGAGGTTTCTTTCGCTGACAGAATACAGTGATAACACTCAGGTGCATTTCAGTTCGTCGCGACTACCTGTGCTTGGTAGAGCTCATGGTTTCGCTGTTGTATCTTGGGAAACGGACGTCTTGTGTTAGCCTCTAAGCACCGCATAGGTGAGACGAATCTGTTTTAAGGAATCTGCATTTAAAGCAGACCTCGGTTCTTCAATCTTTGAGCAGTTTGGTTCAGCTCGGCAGACAGCAGCTCGGGTCGGCAGAAAGCAGCTCAACTCGGCAGACAGCAGCTCGGGTCGGCATCTCGACTCGGCAGACAGCAGCTCGGGTCGGCAGCTTGGCTCGGCAAACAACAGCTCGACTCGACAGCTCAGCTCTGCAGATAGCAGCTCGGGTCGGCAACTCAGCTCTGCAAACAGCAGCTCGGGTCGGCAACTCAGCTGGGCAGATAGCAGCTCGGTTTGGCAGCTCGACTCGGCAGACAGCAGCTCGGGTCAGCAACTCAGCTTGGCAGTCAGCAGCTTGGCTCGACAGACCAGCTCTGTAAAATAGCAGCTCAGCCCAGTAATTTGGCTCAGCAGACCAGCTCTACATAGTAACTCAGCAGGAAAGTAGCTCTGCTCAGCAAATAATTTTTCAAGAAAATCATTCAACAATTCTTCCTACCTAGAAGGGGAACCTCTAACTATGGTAAAGGAGTAAACGTTTTTTTTTATTTGCATCGTAATTACATTTTCTGTTTCCCCTTTTTTTTATTTGGAGATTATTTAGGATAAAATAGTAGAAAATACAAAGTTGTTCTAACAAATATGCATTATAAATTGTATTACGAAGGTTTGGCATCAACAACCTAAAGTTGAATGACAAGGAAAGAATGACAATTTAAACTCAAATAATTTCCTGACTAAAAAGGGTAAGGTAACTAGAACCCTTTGAATAATTGCGACTTCAATTAATATTTTTGTTCTTCTTGTTATCCCTCCTCTTCAATTTACTCGTCTTTCTCCCTTCTTTTTTCATTAGATTGCAATAAGATTAAGAATTCAATTCATTTATAAATAATGAACGACTTGCTTAAAGTCCCACCTTGATAATTATAATTCACTTTCGAAATGAACAACAGTCGACTTGAGCAAATTCCTTTTATTTCATCCAACATTATACCCCATTATTTTCGATAAAAAGAGCACCAACTAAAGTATAACTAACATTAGAAGTAACCGAACACATGGACAATATATTATATTGTCTCTTACCATAACTTATGGTTGCAAACAAATATTGCATTATAATTCCATCCTACCAAATCGAGCATGATCTAAATTTTATCTACACTTATAAATTCGTCAATTCTCTTAGGATTCAAGTGACTTGACAACTCATATGCATATTTCCACTCGTCTCTTTGAATTCTTGAGAGTTCAACTTGCTTGAGTAATCGAGCTGAGACGAAATTGTAGCATAATAAATAAATTAGGATAAGCCAAATGAATTGAGTCATGCCACCTCAGCACGTTGACTCCCTTCGCCGAGATCTAAGCTTTGACTTGAGCTCACAAATTTGTCAAAGATGATTATTTATTTTAATAATTATGGATTATAAAATAGAACATGATATAAATGGGGACAAGTTTTACAGTGGATAACGTAAAGTCTCAACGTCTTTCATTTCCACACGCTTTCATATGGAGAAAAAAATAATAATTAATTAATAAAATTTAAAAGCAACCAAAATAATATAATATATTTTAACTGTTTGGGGTGTTAATTACCCCCCTTGCCAGTTAACCTTCCGTATTAGTTTTCCTAATCCAAGTTATTAATTTAAGAGTTGAACCGGATGAAGTTAAGTTGGTGCTCAATTGAAGAAGAAAGTGTAGGTTGAATTGGGATGAGGTCGATTATTCTTTTTTTTTTTTTGAATAAAAAACAAGTGCAAATTTAGAGAAAACATATTTATTTAAAATGATATTGTTCAAAAGGGGAACTTAGATTTTCAAATTTTATAAAATATGCATAGTATTTTTTTATATTTATGAAAGCACATACTTCTTTTTTAAAATATTTTTTTCATTAAAAAAAATCTTTTTACCACGGCTGAATCGTGCGACGACTTTATCAATTGAGTTGGTCGCTGTTAAAACATTAATATTTTATCAATTAAGAAAAGTATAATGTATAATTCTCGATATTAATTAGGAAATGTTCTATTTCCTAAAATTTATATTTTACTATTGAAATATCTTTTGTCTTAAAAAACGCTATTTACTCTTCTAAATTGCTATTTAAATCATAGATAAAGACATTTTGATAATAAAATTTTGAGGAATTTTTAAAAAGGATATTATAAAGGCATTTTTTTAATAATACTCTTTTATTGCTAAATGCTATTATGATTTATTGGAAAATAAAATTTATTTTGGTATCGATGGAGGCATTATACCGCTCAATTGTACTTGAATGAAATAATTACACAAGGATTTTCTTTCATCAAAATAATATTTTTAATAATTTATTATTGCTTAAAATTACACGAGTAAATCACTCCTATTAATTAATTGATGGCGAAGATATTATTTTAATTTGTTAGCGCATAAAATCTTACCGAGCATTTACTCCTCTTAATTACTGAAAGGATGGTTTTATGATGTGCATACTTAAATTTTAATACTTTACACAAAATACCTATATTCAACTTAAGATTCAAATAAATTATTTTAATTTTCCATGTAAATCACTTAAAATAAAATTAAATATATATATTTTTTTAAAATTTCTTTTTTAACACGCAATTTGATAGGAGCTAAATATTATTAATAGTATTATTTTAATGACTGATTTTTTAAGTCATAAATTAATAAAAAAAATATTATAAAATATTTAAATAGCATTTAATAAAAATATTAATTTTAATGGCATTCATTACTTTCCCTACATTGGAGTATGACGTCATCTCATAGGTTGCTTGTGTAATAATAAAAAACAATTTTACATTATAAAAATCAATCGGCGACAAATTGCATTGCCCACCCACAATACTCACCTTCGCGCACTATTTAATATTTAATTTCTTTTTTTTTTCACAATTTCAAAATCCTAGAGGGGTATTTAGATAGTTCCAAACTCACAAGAGTATTTTGAAAAAGGGTCATGTGTGAGGCAAAAAAATTTTCACCAAATATAATCTAATCTAATATTTAAAATAAAATAGGAAACCATTATTAAGGAGATTGCTAATTATTAATTTATTAAATTAATAACATTAACAGTGAGAGGAGGAGAGAAGCAAAGGATGGCGGACGCCAAGAATAAATTTAAATCCAGTTGAATCCCGAACATTAAACGCAATTTTTAAGAAATATAAAAAACCATTAAAAAAAAAATCCTCCTCTTTCTTTCCTGCGATCGCTTTCTTTCGTTTGCTTCTCCAATCATCGCACCTTTGCTGGTTGTGCGACGAGGGCAGAAACCAGAAGGGGAAGGTGCCCTTCTCCATCGCCGCTGATCAATGATGGTGGCCGCAAGGAAGCGAGAAGAGTCGTGATTTTGCTCGGTCGACAGTGGACCCAGTGATCTCGCGGCGGGGTTTCTGGTTTCAGCCTCGCGGAAGTGTGCTGCGCGTCTAGTTTGGTGGAGCTGAAGGCGTTTCTTGTCCGTTTCTAAGTTCTTTCACTGGGTACGCGACTGTATCTATGGTTTTTTCTCACTTTCTCGTCGATTTTTGTGTTGGATGTGCTGTAAAGTTACTTCCTTTGGCGCTTGGGAGGTGATATCGAGATGAGGTTATGGTCCAATCTGGTAATAATTTGGATTCTACCCGCCATGTCTTCTCATCAGTTGCTGGTTGGTTAAGATTGCACTATTTTGGGGGTTTAGTAGGCACATGTTAGATCAATTATCAAAGTCATCTCTTTTTTTTTCTCTCTCCCTTTTCCGGCCTTTAGACTACTGTGTTTATGGCGTATTTTTTTAAGTCGCCAATGCTGTTTATAGAATGTTGGAATTTAATGTTGTGCTGCCTTGCCATTATGAAGTTAGGGAGACAAGCACACGGTATCCGATGTTATTTCATGTTGTTGCATAGGTTACTTAGTTGGCATATTGTGGGATTTTAAATTGAAACACATAAGCAAATTTTTTGAAGTGAGACCGTGAAGGAGTAATATAATTTGCATTTGTTTTATGTTTTCAATTCTCAACGGAAATGAAAACCATGAGGAGTCACTTTTTATCCTTCGTTTTACTGAAGTTACCATTTTTTTACTTCTTTTACAGAAGTATGTAGTACTATTGATAAAATAATCCTCTATTTGCACACGTTTTTTCCTTTCCTGTTTTGTTTCTCTCACTAGATGCTTCCTTTTATTGTTGTAGAGGAAATACAATGGAGGAAAATTGGGAGAATTTGGATCCAATCCGTAAGTTAATTACCATCATGATTATTCAACTTGGGAACTCGAGTTTCTCACGTTGATAGCTGAGATTTTACATCTGTAATCCTATCCAACAGGTTCCTCATATTTTACTTCAGCAAAGACTCTAAAGAAGGCAAAAAATGTCTGGGAAATTCCATCTGGCCACAAGGCACTTTATGGTTCTAGTGATGTTAGTCTCTTCTCAAGTTCACTGCCAGTCATTCGTCATGATAAATGTATGTTTCTATGAAGTTGCTTTTTGTTTCTATATGATTCTTTCACTTTCTAAATGCTGTGGTGTTGTATTTAGTAAATGTTTCAGATGGACTTGTCCATGATCAATTGACTGTTGATGCATCTTACAAGTTGAAAAATCCTAGCAAAGATGTAGAAGGTAAGGTTGCTGTAGATGATCTTGACGTCCAAGGAAGTGGGGTCTTTTTACCTAATGATGAAGAAGCACTTTTGGCTGGTTTTATGGATGATCTTGATCTGACTGGGTTGCCTAGTCAAATAGATGAGTTGGAAGACTATGATCTTTTTGGCAGTTTAGGAGGTTTGGAATTGGATTCTGATCCTATGGAGAATACTAAAGTTGGTGCAGCAAAGGCAAGCATCTCTGATGGTTTTTTGGGAAATGGGATTAATTATAGTATTCCCAATGGTGTAGGGACTATTTCTGGTGAGCACCCATATGGTGAACATCCTTCAAGGACTTTGTTTGTGAGGAACATTAACAGTAATGTTGAAGACTCTGAACTTCGAGCACTCTTTGAGGTAACCATCTTTTCTGTTGTTATATAAATTTTCAATCTAATTAAGATTATGTCACTTGATTCTTAGTTGAAAGTATTTTAATTTTTATTATATTGGAAGTTACACATTTGAAGGGGAGTCTAAAATTGTTATTGTGTGAGTTAGAGGTCACAGGTGTGAAGTAGGGAAAGATTGCATACAATAGATTCTTTCTCAGGATCCGGTATTGACCGGAGTTTTATGCACCAGGCTGCCTTTTATTGGAAGCTACACATTTTTTTGAAGAATGTTATTTATTTTCATCTTCTTTCTAAGTTTTATAATTATCCTAGTGACAACTCTTGTGGGATAGTGATGAAACTTGATCAATATCTTGTTTAGTGTTATCAAACTTCAGATATTTTTTGATATGCAATATAAATAGCAAAATTGACTCCACAATAGCAGCTTTTGTGCTTGGTTATTTGCTGCATATGTTGTCTACATTTTCCCAAAGTTTATGTAATCCAAGTAGTGCCCATAAGTGTAATCAAACTGAATGCTCAGTTAGCTTAGAAGAATTATAATTGAAGGTTCGAGTTGCTTTACATGGTCAACTAGTTTTAAGGAAACTTCCAAGCTATAATGTTTTTAATTCCCTGTGAATGTCTAATGATGAGAAAAACAGATTAAGTAATGAAAACAAATGAAAAAAAAAAAAGAATTGGCCGAGTGATTATAGATCCTTTTGGAGATTTATGTGAAACGTTTGGTTTGAAATCTGATGGTGCTTCATGATGTGGAAGAATGTTGTGGTTGGGTGGAATGAACTAGACTAGCAGAAAACAAAGTAATAAATTGTAGAAAACAATGGGCATATGAGCCTAGTACATGGAAGTCTTACCATGCTAACACCTCAAAGGTTAATGAATAAAGAAATCAACTGAAAAGCTAAAAAAATAGAGCCAAAATGGTCGTGTATATGATTGTCTTATCTAAGTAGAAAGTTGTTTGCAGCATGAATTCATTTGTTAAGCTATATTAAGGCAATTTGTTCAGGTAAATAAATTGTCTGTGAAAGCTGCAATCCACTGTCTTGTGAGAGGTTAGGCTACAATTTTGACAAGTATTTCATGCTGCTATCTAGTATCAAAATTGGTGGTTCTTTATTCTTGTCATGTTTGGTTAATTATTCAAACAATTCTGTTATTTGGTTTATTCTTTAAAAGGTTTAAAATTTAATTACTTTTTTTTGTCTGGTTCCTGCTCTTCCTGGTTTCTATGCACCAATTTAAATGTGCCACCCTTGGTGGTAATGCAGTGTGCCTAGAGATCTACTATGTAGATCATCTCTGTCTACTTCATTGTCATGTTTGTCTTCATCATTGTTGTCGTCAGAATTTACTTTTTAGTTTAAAATTTATTTACACAACAATGCTCACACTACATGACTACAACACAATCCGAGGGTACGAAAGTAAGGAAATGCAAAATAAATCATGTTAAGAAGTTATGACTTTAAAAAAAAGTAAAGTGAGGAAAACTATAAATTAACATGTGAACGTGTCATGTGCAAGACATTTCTAGCTTGAAAGTGTGTCTCCTTAATCTGCAAGAATTATTATATAGAAACTAAATACTAGAATCTATCTTTGATCTCAATATGACATTTGTTAAATTATGTTTCTGAAATATGTTGTAGACTGTTATGAAAATCACAAAGACTAAGCTATGATTATACAGCCCTTTTACTGTTCCAGCGTTGTTGTATACTCTCATAAATGTGACAGTAGTTTGACAAATCTTCTTTCATGATAGTTCAATTACTTTTTTTTATTATTAAAAATATAGTGAAACCTCATTCTTGCTCTTTTTATTTTCAGTTCTTAAACTGTGATTTCATTTTTCCCCCTACCTGATATGTGATTGTTCATGTGGTTCTTTCAGCAATATGGGGATATTCGAAGTCTTTATACTGCATGCAAACACAGGGGGTTTGTCATGATATCTTACTATGACATACGAGCTGCTAGAACCGCCATGCGTGCATTACAAAACAAGCCATTAAGACGTAGAAAGCTTGATATTCATTTTTCTATTCCAAAGGTCTGCAGCATATATTTTCTCATCTTGTTTTCATTTTATATAAGACATTATTTTTTCTGTTATCTTGTTGATCATTCTCTTCACTGACTTTCAGGATAATCCATCAGACAAAGATATGAACCAAGGAACACTTGTGATATTTAATTTGGATTCTTCAGTGTCTAATGATGAACTCAGGCAAATATTTGGGGCTTATGGAGAAGTTAAAGAGGTGTTTTTTTTTCTTTTATTATGAGAATATCCAGATTCTTGTTCCATGAGACTGGTAGTTCCTCAGGGCTTATGAAAAACTGTTCTTTTTTCTTTTCTTTTTTCCTTTCAATATGGAGCAGATTAGGGAAACTCCTCACAAGAGGCACCACAAATTTATTGAATTCTATGATGTCAGAGCAGCCGAAAATGCCCTCCGATCATTGAATAAGTGTGATATAGCTGGCAAAAGAATAAAGCTAGAACCTAGCCGCCCTGGTGGAGCTCGTAGGAAGTATGCATATGATTTTAATATTTGCATTATTCTACTTCAGGGATAAATACTATATCCTCTTTAGTGATTAGATTATTTATGGGTTTCTATGAATGTGAACTACTTTTATTGTTTTATTCTATTTGCATGCATTAGGAGGAGCCACAATCATGATTTAATGTTTTCAGTATCTCAATCCTCATGATTGCTTTCATCCAACAACCAAAAAATCTTTTATGAATGCTCCTTTTTCCTTCATAGAATGAGGAAAAAAATTTAATTTGTTTTTGCTGTTTTAGCTACATATCTCTTTTTAAAAAAACGTTTCTTTTTTTTTCTCTTTCCAAAAAGTTGCTGGCTTTCAGTAACGAATGTAGCTTTCTCAAACAGTTAGAAATTCTACTCTTATCTAGAGAAATCCGTGTAGTTGAATTTCTGTTTGAAGTGCACTTATAATCCTCCAATCCGCCTTTTCTTTTCACATGCCTCAAGTATGACACTTTAACATTCTCTGAGAGTTTGGTTTGAAATTCTATTCAATTGATTATTCCCATATACTTCCAGTTGTCTATCACCCTTGTGTTTTTATGGTTCCTCTTGGTAGTTTGGTTTCTCTTATTTTCTTCTAAGTTCTGAGAATCTGCTCCATGTTATTGAAAAATAGTTGATGCATTGGCTAACTGAATTTTACATTTTACCATTCTCTTCCAAGGATATTGGTTTAGTGTTTTTTTCTTCCTTATTCGGACATGGTGATTGACATTTCATTGTCTGTTTTGTTAGGTTTCTACAAATTAACAGCATTAGATTCTTAGTTATGTTGGGACCTGAAAGAAAATCAAGGATTCTTATATATCAAAGAACCCGATCTCCTACACTAAGTGTGAATTCGTGGAGTCTGTGGCAAGTGGAAATTTTATTAGTTGAACTAGAAGTGTGGGGTGTCTACGATTCCAGAGTTCAATAATTCAGATGCAAATAGTTTGCATACTAGTGTGTTCAACTTGTAAACCTATTGGCTTAGAATAAACCGATCAATTTAATGTCTTCATGATTGTTTTCCTCTTATGTACTTTTTTTTTTCTTCATAATTTCTATTTGCACATTGTGATAGTAAATGTTGGCAAGCAATTGCCTTTTTTTTTCTCTCTCTTGAGATGCTAAAAGCTCAATCTGCCGAACAGCATGATACAACAACTGACTAATGAATTGGAACAAGATGAAACTAGAGTTTTTCGGCATCATGGAGGCTCCCCAATTGGGAATTCACCTCCAGGTATAGTTGCTGATGCAGTCCTGACTTTAGATATAGCTGTTTTAATGTTTACAAACTCTATCTCATACTTCATGAGTTTGATGGGTTTCATTTGAATGACAGGTCCATGGACACAATTTGGTAGCCCAAATGATAAGAGTTCCTTACAATTTCTCAGTAGGTCCCCTAATGGGGGACCAATAAGCCCTATTGGGAGTAACCAGTTGCCTGTATTAAGTTCTGCATTTCCTGCAATGATGTCAAATTCTGTTAAGATTGCACCAATTGGCAAGGACCAGAATAGGGGCAATCATGCCGACCAAGTAATCTCTAATACCAGTGCTTTACATGGAAGTGGATATCAGCTTTCTCATTCGTTTCCCGATCATAGTCAAGGAATAGTAATCCCGTCTCCAGGAAACTCAGCTTCTCTCAGTTCAATTCCAAATGCATCTGATGTGGGAACACTAAGTGGCCCACAGTTCCTATGGGGTAATTTGACTACATACACGGAGAATAAGCAGTCTTCTTGGCAACATCGTGGTACTGGAAGTTCAATGATGTCAAATGGGCAAGGGCAAGGGCAAAGCTTTCTCTATTCAAATTCTCATGGCTCCTTCCTTGGTTCATCCTTCGGCCAACATCTCCATCATGTCGGATCAGCTCCATCTGTTGTTCCTTTTGAAAGACAATATGGATATGTCTCTGAGTCTCCAGAGACATCCTTCACAAGTCAGTTTGGTTATAGAAACAATTTGATTAAGCGTAATGGTGGGACTTCACTTATGGGTATGAATCCTCAAGCCATGATGAATCAAGGTATCATATCTGGAAACATAGTAGAACCAAATGTGAGAATGATGCCTGCTCAGAGATTCGGGCCTATGATTTTCAGTAATGCTCCATTTTCTGGATTAAATTCCATGGGCATTGATGGTCTAATTGATAGGAGCCGCAGTCGTCGAGTTGACAATCAAGGGAGCCAGGCAGATAACAAGAAGTTGTATCAGCTTGATTTGGAAAAGATTACCACTGGGGAAGACACTCGAACAACAATAATGATAAAAAACATTCCAAACAAGTACATTTGAAGCTATCAATCTTATGTTCTTTATCAATCAACAACTTTCAATCTAAGTTTGATATTTACTTGCTCTTTAGGTACACCTCAAAGATGCTTTTAGCTGCAATTGATGAAACTCATAAAGGCAGTTATGACTTTCTCTACTTGCCAATTGATTTTAAGGTAATTCAGCCTGGAATTCTTTTGATAGCTAATTGATTATTCTTTAGCTAAAATAACAGTTGATTCGTGCAGAATAAATGCAATGTGGGTTATGCATTTATAAACATGGTGTCCCCTTTGCACATCGTCTCCTTTTATGAGGTTTGTTCTGTTCCCTATTTGACTACTTTCTACTTTCTAGTCGTGGCTACCTTTTGAAGTGATTATTTGTCAATGAGACTGTGGAAGCATAACTCAGCTTGCTGACCCACAAAATATTTTAATTTGGGAAGCTTCAATCAACTACCTTTGGCATGCACAGGCATTCAATGGAAAGAGGTGGGAGAAGTTTAATAGCGAGAAAGTTGCTTCTTTGGCTTATGCAAGGATCCAGGGTAGACCAGCCCTTGTTGCCCACTTCCAGAACTCTAGCTTGATGAATGAAGATAAGAGATGCCGGCCCATTCTTTTTGATTCTGAGGGGGCTGAGGCTGGCGATCAGGTAAAGGCATTTCCTCGGTTTTTTGGAAGAGTAGTTTCACTTGAGATATATAAACTATCACTTGATGTTTTTCTCTTTTATATTGTTAAAACCAATGATGAAATGTCTCATTATGATCTTCCAGATGTGACGAATAATCCTTCAATTTTGATTTCATGTCTTGAACTTTTTTTTCTCTTTTTGTGGCTTCCTATTCTATATTTTATTTTCCACCTAACAACATTTGTTTAGTTGCTAATCTACCATGTCAATAAAGAGTGTTTTAAATGATTCCAAATGGCAAATTTTTCATTAAACTGGTCATGTTTTGGATCTGTAGGTGCTGATTCCTCTCACTTCTTTACCCTCATTGCTAGTCACACGCTTCCTTGGATTAAGATAATTTTCACAAAGAATGTTTCAAGCCGGTGACTTATTATAGCGTGTTGATGGTTGCTAACATGTTAGATGGTTTTCACAGGAACTCTTTAGCCTGCACATACAAGATGGGACCATTCCACTGTGCGACTCTGCAAGTCCACCAGGTAGCAGTTCAAATGAGAAGTCAGAGAGAAGCGCTTTACCTATTAGCATTACTGGCTCAGAAAGCTAGCATTCTTCACCTCAACCATGTATCTATGAGTACTAATGTATCCATCCATATTTAATTGTAAATTCCTTCGATGCTGCAAGCTGCCAATGCATTTTGCATCAAATGGTGTGACACTTTTGAAGCCACGCCATCTTCCTATCAAGTGAAACGGATGAAGTGTATTCCTTGTACATATACTAGTTCTTAATGTGATGTAAATAAATAATGATGAACTGTACATTCAAGTTGAAGGCCAATCTTGAGAAAGGCGCATTGCTACCTCTTGGGCATGGTATTGATCCTTTCTTCCCCAACCTTTTGTGAAACTGTAATTTATTGTGGTATCAAGGTAAAATGTAAGGGGAAGGATACGTGCTGAAAGTACTAAACAAACTGTACAGTATGGATTTGAAATTTTTTTTTCCTTTTTGTGTATTGTTTAACTTTCAATGTACTTTTGTATGTTATGTGGATAGAAGATGTGCACAATCTGAATGTGTTTTTAAAGTATTCAATGCTTTAGAAGTCAATGAAGTTTAACTCTTGGATCTAGCAAAATTTGTAGGAAATGATGTGGAAATGGTGATATTTTGGCAATCATTTTTCATGGCTAAGTTAACCAGTGTTTTAGAAGGTTCTGTTTAAGAATATTTGAGTTTTTTGTTTGGTTTAATATTCTAAGATGGGTGCATCAGTGCTGCTAGGTTAGTTCATTCAATTTTGCTTGATCAACTCATTTTACCTCAAATGGTCACCCTTTGGGGTTTTTTTTGAATATGTATGAATAGTGAACTTATTAAAAAAATATATTACAAAAATAGGTGAGAGGGGGTAAATTTTGGCACATGTATTTTTTATAAAAAAAATTTCATTGTTGGAATTCAAATTCTGGCATAATTTTTTTATTTTTTACTTATAATGCCGAGATTTATTTTTTGGTTTTTTTTTTTCTGATTCGGAATTTAAATTCTGAATATGTATTTTTTTTAAAATTTTTTAAACATCTACACAGTACGAATGTGAATGTGATGGTAGTACTGTTTCATTTTTATGGTATCATGTTTCTCGGTGCATTTTCTAAAAAATATAGAACCGTCATATTAGTGGTCTTTCATCGTTGTCTCTATGTGTGGAGGAAGATAAATTAGGAATCTAGGATAACCAATGTAGAAATACGAAGTCATCGGTAGCCTTTTTTAGTGCATTTCCTTGAACGTTAACACGCTAGCCAAATTATACAATGTAAAATTTGGTTTGTTTATACAATGCGACGAGTCAATAATAAAAATGATGCACTTTT